>JAHDVE020010606.1:0-131405 GCA_022606495.2 Halesus radiatus | reverse complement strand
CATCTGTCACACGATGTCGTAGTAATTACATCAGAACAAGGGTGAATCATAATATTATCCATACATATTCAGTATTTGATAAATTCCTTGTAATTTCGTACAAATAATTATTACTCAAATTAAATATCATTTGCTTCTAAAAATATTGTTATCTAAATTGTATTAATCACGCCACAATATTGCCCTAATTAATGCATGAATTCGGAATAAATTTGATGTAGCAATAAAAAAAACGTGCACTGTAATTAATAATGTACGCTGGTTGATATTTCAAGTCGATAGGCATTGTATTGTGTCTTTGACTTTGGGATTCAATATCAGTAGCTTTCAGTCATCCTTTTACTTAAAAATGTTTGTATGTTTTATTGTTTCAGCATAAGAACAGTAATCTAATGGTTAAATTTAAGTGTTTCAGATTTCTTAAAATATTGAAATATAAACAGGAAATATTTTATTATGTTAATTGTACAAATAATATGTGTGATATTGTAATATGAATGTAAACGTTAAAATACGGAGGTGATTTCGTCAGTACTTGCGTTCCCAGATTGAAAAATATATTAACCAAATTTGCAACATTCAGAATTATTAAAAAAAAAGATTTAATTTTTAATTATTTTTATTGAGATTTAAAAACCTCATTGTAATATTTAATCATTGAAGAAAATAGCCAAATAAGTCCCAGATGCGAGTGAAATCTTTTTAGTTTCTGTCCTTTTGTCCGGTTTCATGTTTCATTTAGGTTATGTTAATATTATTTTCTTCAATGCTTAAAACAGGATTTCCTTTAAAGCCAATTAAACCTACCAAATGAGACATGTTAGCATTGTAAACAGACTAAACTGATATTATTGAAAACGACCGTTAACGTAGACAAATGTATGAGTAAATGGTATTTCAATTAATTACAAGATTGTATATTATTTATGTAAATTAATTTTTTAAATGTACTAATCAACAGTAGTTAATGCCCGAAATTGTGAAATTTACTAGAACGGGCTGGTTTTGCATTTGAGCAATTTCTAGTTGAAATAATGAAATGCACATATTTATGTAAATAGGTACATATACCGACAATTACGAAAGCTGGTCGTTACCCATCACGGCAAGGATACTGTAGCCATCCTAGCCGCGTATACCATGCGGTTAGCCGTGGCCACGCGGCATGGAGTGGATGGAGCTAATGGAGCTATTGGCTGTGGTTCGAGCAACTGTCGCATCACACACAGTGTCACCCGGGATACAGTCTGTTGGTAACTGAACATTTCCAATAAAATAAAAACACATTGTGATAGAATCAGAGAACAATATAGATCTGAACTTCATCATTCTAAACCCTTTCTTAACCTCTAAGTTCCTCCGCACTAACGACTAAATTCTTGTAAAAGTATTACGAAATTCTTTAAATCTAAGCTTTTAATTGCAAAGACATCGAAAATTCAGCACTTCAGCACCCTTACATACTGATGTCTTCCATAGATTTTCATTTCTTTTAGAAATGGACGATACCAGAGCTCACCATAGGAAACCTTTTATCACGGATAGCACAAGACAGCCGAAAGGATTTCTCCTTTAATTTTTACGTGGTAAGTTTTCATTTATGCATTAGATTATCTCGGGAAGTACGCACAAATGGAAAATTAATAATACTTTTATTTTATAAAATGGCGCATATTAAAAAAAACTTTTTGTTTTACATAATTAGCAGAGAAAATAATTAATAACAAAAAGTTTACAACGAAACGTAGAATCCGTAGTACGCACTTCCCGAGATAACGTTTTTTTTTGTGAGTGCGGTTAAATTTTCAAATGAATTTATTAACATCCGTAGAATTTACGTTTCCGGTCAGTTTGGAAAATGCAGTTTTAAGACAAATACGGTTTTAGCTTCAAATAACATTTTTCGTTTTTTTTTTTACCTCTAGTCTGCAACGCCTGCACTATACAATAAAATTTTCATTAAAATTAATGTTTGCTTCCTCTTCTACCTTTCTGGCTGATTTTAAGGATATCCTAGCCTATTTTGCAGCGTCGTGTCAGTCGGGATTGGTCCTAAAGTTGGATTCGGTGGTCATTTTTCAAAAAGAAAAAAATCATCTTCGTGCAGATATTGTAATCTCGTTCATAGAATAAGCACTTAAAACCCTTTGCCACTTACAAAACTTCTTGCACTTTATTTCTAAGACTCCAAGGTCCATTTAAGCAATAGAAAATCGTTTTTTTTAACTGTGGAGAACCGTCAAGCTTTAGACCCCAAACCAGCGAGCTTCAGTAAAACTCAAAAGGCATGCACTTTTTTAATTGCTTAATTATGCATTTTCTATATACTTTTTTTATCAATCTCGGTAGCAGTACTGTAACATCTTTGGCTTAATTTACATGGGTTTTTCATATATAGACAAACCAAATAATAAAATAACATATTGAACAGCGCCCTTGAGGTGATTTTTCACAAAAACGGCGCTATAAAAATCATCCGATTATTATTATTATTATCTTTCCAGAGTGGAAGAGAATTTGTCAATATTAATTACCAATCATATAAAGAGAGAACACAAATCAGAGTCAAAACGATTCTTGTTACGAAATAAGCTATGTATGTATCCTCGTCACCTTCTCCTCCAGTTTCAAAACATTCGCCAAATAGGGAATCCTTAGTTCCACTGGCTCCAATCAGTCGATACTCTTTCGCGGTATCAAATAAAAAAACGAAAATGTTATATTGTAGGTATGTACTTACCATCCGGGAAAACCATTAAAAACCTCCCATATAAATAAATTTTAAGATAATTAATAAAAAAAAAATATATAATCTCAGAGAATAACATAATACATGTTTAATGCTGTTATACCTTTTGATAATAGTTTATCTTTACATTACCTCTTGTTAGATTTTTCTTTGCTACATCTCTTCATAATATTGGTATTGCTCACGTATTATCAATCATAATTATTTTTGTATAATATTCTATTTAAACCTGGTTTTACCTATTTTGAACATATGTATTTAATGGTACTTCACTGTAACTTATAGCTAAAAAAATAATACTTACAATTATTAATTGTGACAGCGAACCAGCGAACCTTAAAATATTCAACATGTTACCAAGAAATATTTAAAAATGTGAATTGCTAATAAGAGTCTGTTAATATGCTGAAAAATAAGCCCCGAAGTAGAAATACCTTACATTAAATGCTCATATCAATCTGTAGTTTGTATTCTGTGTAACATATATATATATATATATATATCAATTTCTTTAGATGTGTCAATAATAAAAATATGTATTTTTTTTGTAATTAATGCAATAATCTGAAATCATTGAATTGTTAAAATCCTCCACTTCATGCTTTTGAAGGAGCAGTGTTCGTATCGCGCCAACCCGAGCACTGCTCGCGTGTTTCGACTTGTTTGCGTTACATAAGACAAACAAACCAACTGATCTCGCCAGTTACGCTAGAGGTTTTCGCAAATCGTTTCTTCTGTTTTAACTTATTATAGTTAGACTTGTTTTTTTTATTTTTTTTTAATATAAGGTTAAGTTTTTTAACTTTTTTTATTGCTTCTGTTTTATTTTTTTGAACTGGACACCATTAAAATTATGTAAACTAAACTCTTTAAACAAAAAATAAAATAGCCTGATGTTTTAGTTCTATTTTTGTGAAGAAAAAAAAACAAAGATGAAGCGGTAAACTACTTAATTCCAAATTTCTTCAATACAAATAAAACAAAATGTTAACAATCAATTAAATATTATTTATAACCAAATTTAGATTTTTAAATAGCTTCTCCAATTTATTTCCACTTTAATACCAATATTTAGAATATTATTAATGTAAATTTTAATAATAATAACTTAATAGTTTTAAGTTTATGATTTATAGAAAAAAATTATGCCTTTTTATTTTCTTTATTTCATTTACATTATTTTAAATTAAAATTTCTAATTTAAATTCAATATTTATAAATTTTTTTTATTCCCAATTATTTTTACATTTTTAATTAATTACTTACCTCCTTTCGTCACTTATTGATAATTTTTGTTTATGTTTGTAATTTGTCTTTTCTTATATTATTATTTTTCGATGTTGATTATTTTTCCATACTTTGTCATTAATTGTTAGTATACTATGTATCCTGATGAAGGAAGCTTCGCTTCCGAAACATATGGATATTTATATATTAAACAGTGGTGTACACAAAGTATTTCTTATTAATTTTACTAAAATAAAATTAAAAAAAAACACATTAACTTGTACTTTGAAAATACGCTCATAAAACACAAAATTCCGCGTAGTACAAATGTAAGCAAATTTGATTTTTTTTGTATCATGAAATTGAAATATACTATATTTATCATTTTTAATGAAACGGGACAAAAGTCGTGGTGAGGATCAACTTTACAGATATTTGATCTAGAGCAAAAAAGGGTGAAGGAGGCCTTGAAGAAAGATGATCGGTAAGCCAAATAAGTTTGGGAAACACATATTCCACCTTCAGCCGCTTAGAAAGTTAAGTGTGTCTAGCTGGGTGAGCAGTCGATCGCTCGACTCCTAAAGTCGATCTCCATGAGCGTGAGTGAGTGTGGGCGCCCTCGCCTTCCAGGGACAGTGTTGAATATATCTTTATCAATAAAAACTCGCAAATATAAATATCCTTTTAAAAATTACAAAAATGTTCCTACACTGTTAAAAGGGTTAATTTATTTTTGGGTAGTAGTCCAGGGGTGGAAAAATAAACATAATTATTTATGATATCATTTATCTTTAATATCTAAAATTTATTAATTACCTACACGTTAAACCCAAATTAAGGATCAAGATACATTCTAGCACATTATTCATATACAGGGTGTGAAATACATTATGTACAAGAAACAAATTCACTCCGTGATTCATTAAAAATATCATTCACCCACAGGAATAATCATTTAGTTATTATCCCTTACTTAATTTTACAATAATAATATTTCACTGTAATTAAGCGCTAAAAGTACCATTTCATTTAATGCAATTAACGCAAGCTTTATTAGTATCACGGATAACTCCATGCTAATATTATTATGTATAAAATTGAGAGGTTTGTCTAAGTCTGCAAATACATATATTTCAAAGAAGGGGTTATTATGATATAGGTTACTAAATACATAGCGCTTTTATTGATACTTATTAAAGACATGAATTGATGTAAAGTTTTTGAGGTTATATATATCGTCAAAATAATACAAGTATTGACAAAAAAAATTATCAAGTATTTTTGAGTTAGTTTTAACATCCAACCCAACTTCATGTATTTCTTAATTATAAGAACGTCCCATATAACTTCGTTACATTAACATGATAGTTGCTTGAAAGCAATATTATTGGATTGATTCATTATATTTTAAATCATCAACATTGTATTATTTACTCAAACTAATATGTTTTTCGTTCCAAGGTCCTGATGGTTGACGACGCCGCACCGTGGGAAGAATATTTATGATCTGCATTAATATTTAATGAAAATACATGTTTTCATGTTCTACTAAATATTCATATTAACATTTTAAAACAGTTTTAAGTTAAACGACAACTTAATGTGTTATTTATTTATTATGTAAAACATATAAAATGAAAAAAATGTACAATGATTAAAAATACAAAATATCTTTGACACATATTTACTGTCTTTTATTTTAAAAAGTTATCTTGTGATGACAATTATTATTACAGAGGTGCTTTGTATGAAAGACATAAGTCCGAAAATCTATTTTTTGACTTGTGGTAAAATAAACTTTTTTTTTAAATGTGCAAACCAAGTTGGAATTAAGTTAAAATAAGTGTGAGATTGTCAAATTTATGATCTGGTAGTTATTTAAGAGATCAAAAGTGACCAAAGATTACTTAAGCCCTTCGTGCAAAGCACCACAGATTACTAAAGAGGAATGAATAATAAATAGAGAAGATGCTATTAAGCTATTTAATCATTTACATCATTAAATAAAGCAGGAATCATCCAAAAACAGAAAAATAATAATTCAAAAATGTAAATAATCACCAAAATAAACTTACATTATAAGAAAAGTGGTTTTACAGTGCCTTTCAAACTGGTTAAAATGGATAATCATACAATATAAATGAATAACTGGAAGTATTGGCGGAAAACTATGTCCCTATCAAAATACGACACTAACGCAATTATATAAAACATACTTGAATATAATTTTGATAAAACAAACCTGTTTCATCTCATCTCCAAGTTATTGCGATCATATGGATTACCTACCTTTCATAAGTTATTAAACCATTTATCCTACTTAACACATCAAATACCATTAACCAAGCAAAAGGAAATAAATTATGCAATATAAAAAGAGGTCTGTATTTGACAGCACCCAACAAAGGCGCGGGTTAGTATTATGGTGGATCACAACAAAACATCATAAGAGAAATCAAACATAATTCCATGGCGACACTGAAGGAGGTACAGATAAATATGTGTAATCAATTAAGCCAACCTTAGTCTAATTCGTCCAGAATGTCATCTACGGAACAATCGGACGCTGCGGGCTTACAACTTTCTTCCGAACTATTCGAAAGGTCACCTGTTTTAGTTTTACTTACATCCGTTAAATGCGCAGTAGCACCCTTTTCATTGTCGACTTCTTGTTGAAGATTGACGGATGAGATTTGGACATGGGCAACATCTGAAGCTGTTGGAGCATTGTTCTGATCACCCTCACTTCCAGAATTAGCTCCAACAACGTTGTGAGATGTCTCTATACTCCTCCCTGACTCAGAATTGATGAACATCCCCGAAGACGAAGCCGGTGGAATTCTTGAAGCAGACCAAGAGAACCCCAGTGACGTCGTGGGGGAACCAGGAACAAGAATATCAGCGATAGACTCGATAGTCCTGATCAAAGTGGCTTCTTGCGACGGATAAGAGTCAGATTGCGTGGTCACAGTCTGAGCAGTTTGAGTCGTGGATTGCGCGATGATAGTCTGTGGGGTCTGCGTGGTCGATTGCGTGGTCGAGGCTGTCTCGGTGGTTTGCGTGGTTGACTGCGTGGTGATGGAAGACATGGTCTGCGTGGTGGACTGCACGGTGGCGGCGGGGGCGGTCTGGGTAGCGATGCCCGCAGGGACGGGGCCGACGGGCTGCGCCCCCTGAGCTCCCTGCTGCGCCCCCTGCTGCTGGGTCCTGAGCAGCATCAGCTGCAATTGCGCCTGCTGCATTATCACCGGGAGCTCATAGTGGTGGAAGAAGTACACCATCGAGTGCTGAAATAAACAAAAACAGTTTAAATCACGTAGCAATAAATTAATTAAGGACTGGGTAGAAAATATGCCCGCAATATTATTAAAATCCAATGATAGTTAGAGCATTACTTTATCATTAGGCAATTGAAAACCAGCACAAATATTTTTATAAAGGTTCTAAAACAGTTAACGCGTAATTAGCAGAAAATCGTTCAATAAAAAAAAGCACAGCAGAAGATTAAAAAAATATATGGAAAGGAATCAAATAACCTTGAGCATTTTTTCTAACGAAAATAGACAAATCTAGAGCAGAACGGTGGTTGTCGAAGTTATATATAGATTATTTTCTCAAAGAATCAATACGGTTACGATTAGCAACTGTTTACTACTACATAGATGTGTATTAGATCACAGAGCCCTTGAGGGGATTTATCGCAAATACGGCGCTATACAAATCATTCAAATATTATTTATTATTATTAGATTATTTCACATTATACCAGCTCTACCCGGCAAGTAAATCCTCAATAATTAACGGATAAATTAATCGGTGCCGGAGGTAGGTAGTTATAGTTATTATTATTTTTTCTTTGCTCTGGGAAGTTCTGGGAAGGAAAGGGTATGAGGGGTGGGTAAGAATCTGGGGGTCAGTGTGTCAGGAGGTATTAATTGATCTCTCCAACTGCGTTGCCAGGCGATAGGATGAGAGAGTCCAGCTGGAGAGGTCAAGGGGTCTTCTTCAACCGGCCTCTTTCGATTTGGCCCACAACACAGCTGGCGGGCAGACGCATTCGCCCCCAAGACCCGGACAAATATCGCCCCATGAACCCGGGCACCCCTGCAAAGTCACCTCCCGTAGCGAACCACCGGGGTGACTTATGGCAGAGTGTTGGTTATCCAAAGAATGGTTCCCGGAGCGGCGGTACCAATACCCGCGTCACAAAATAAGTTTTTATCCCTGGCATAAAATGCCGTAAAAAACGACAGAGTTGGTAAAACGTTTTTTTTTAATTACGGCAGGTTTTTAGCTGATAAAATAGTTCCATATTATTTGAAAAATGTTCATACCTTATGAATATCTTACATATCTTATATTCATAAGGCAATAAACATAGAGCATATTAATTGACTGTAATTTTAAATGAGATTCTTCATAGCGACTAAAGATTTGTTTCCTCATTGCTGAGGATCGTGACCCCCACTCCCAATTCCAGTCCTCGCCATTTTGCGCTGGGTGAAGAGCTACGGACACAGGTGTTCCGGACAGCTGCGAAATTTGGTTACTCCAAAGCATCGGTGACCTTCCTCTGCTTCTCCCGCCTTCCACTTTGCCAGTGATCATGAGCTTCTTCAGATTGGAGATCCCGGTTTGGAGAGCAACATGTTCAAAGAATCTGAGAACACGCTGTACGAGTAGGCAGGCAGCTGATAGGTTACTGTGGATGCCAGCCAAACTCTCTCAAAATAGATATATTTGTGCGCTTAAATGGCATATCCTTGCACAAGGCTCAGAGCCATAGTAAGCAGACTTTATAAACTTTAATTCTTCGTTCCACGAAATAACCTAAGAATCGTATATCTATCATTGATGGAAACCTTTATAAGATATGGAATAACTACATGAGGGCATTCAACAAAAACAAATCTTAATTTAGTTCAAAATGTACAATATTCCATAGTCAAATTGCTTTTCGGCAAAGTCGAAAATAAACAAAGACATGATGTACCCAAATCATTGCTACACAATTCTTTGAATTTATTACCTGTTCGTGCTATATTGTGGTTTAAAATTGTGAGTCAGCATACATTTCAATTTGAATATAACAACATACTGAAACATGCTCATAACACAAGACTACCTGCAAACAATGGACTTTTAATTTCCAGATATCTAAATAAATACGGACAAAGAACATATGTCCTAAAAATGTAAAATATGTTAACAGTGAAATAAAAAATTGAACTAATTTATGCTGAAAATATGGTTACGTGAAAAAGATCTTATTTATAAGAATTTCCCTGTATTTTTTGTACCGTCTTTTGTTTTTAAAAAAAAGCTTCTTAAAAACAGTAATGCGATATACTCGTATATGCACCTTTCTTAAATTTAAAATGTGGACTGTTTTAAAAACGGTTGACAAACTGATATCAATCGGTTTAACGGAACTTTGATGTAAAAAAATAATGTAACATTTAAAAAAAAAAGAAATATATAAAAAAAAATCCATCTTCCGATTAGTTAATTAATGACTATATTGAGGTGTTCTGAGAAACAGATCAAATCAGTGATGTACAACCTTGCAAAAGCAAGAGGGCGAATTTATTCATTTTCAACATCTTTAGGGGCCGCAGGGGGTAGGGTACCTAAAAATTGACATGGTTAAGTTTGCAGTCAGTGGCGTCGCCAGTGTGAATACTGTCTGGAACCAGTAGTATTGCTAAAAAATCAAAAGTAATCTAGGTACCTACCAAAAACATCACATTTCATAAAAAAAACTTTTTGAAATTAATTTGGTCGGGAAAAAGAATTGTATTTTGTAAAACGGCAACAATTTTACAAAAAATGATAAAAAGCGCTGCTGGTAAAACATTTTCCATCTCCAAAGTCAAACCAATAAATACGATTGATTTTTATCTATCCGAAATTTTAAACAATGTTATTACGTAAAAAAAACTCGTAATTTTGGGCGGCTGTTAAAGAATATAGAAGACAAGTTTGTCGCGATACCGTTTCAAAACAGAATGGAAAGCGTTAAATAGTTTGTTAGTAGTACCCGAAAATACGAACCAAATTTAAAAAGATAAATAAGAAATATCGAAACTGGTTTTCGTTACTTGATGTTTTCAGAAACAACATACGGTCATGTTACCTTTATAAAATAGAACCCATTAAATATACCAATTACAGTCCGCCCAAATGTTTGCAGGCCCGAGATCCTGCAATGAATTAATGCTGTTGATCTTATTTGATGTTTTTTAAAAGAAAAGGCGCGTAGGTGGCGGATTAGGCACCAAAAACAAATAGGTTGTAAATATGTCGAAAATATATAATAAATATGATTATACGGAAACTGCTTCCATATTCTTTTTACGAGAAAAAATATACAAATTGAATATAATATTACCATTTTGTGGTGATATATTTATACATGAAAGAGGTTTAACTTAAATTTTAATAATTTAATAATGATCGAATTCAGTGGTGCACCCAAAAATTGATCAAAGGGGTGGGGATGCCACCCGGGGATCTGGGGGTATGGAATACTCCCCAAATAAAACGAGTGGTCCAGAGTAGATTTTTTTTTAAAAATTAACTGCAAAACGGTGGATTTTTACACTAGCTGCAGGCATATTTTTTATTCCTTGCCTTTGTGGTTAATTGAACAATCTTTTGACCTATCAGACAAAAAAAACACTGAAAGATCTGTACATGGTTTTTTGGTGTACATGGAGTATTCAGTGTTATTTATCCTAAAAAATAAGGATAATAATTCATTGTCTTAGCTTAAATACATTCTTGAATATAATGGAAACAATCACTCGATCATTTGTATTAGCGTCTTGCAATATATCGTAAGGAATAAATACAGTTAGCTTCTTTTTTTTAATTTAACATTAAATTTAGTTTTGATAATTTAACTGCATCTCTTTATATGGTCTATAAATAATGTATTATTTTAATGTGTAATGAATGATAGCCTGTCCAAAAAGAGAAAATAAATGTAATTTTTTTTTTTAATTCGTAGGAAAAGACGTAATATAAGAATAATATAAGAATAGGAAGTAATATTTGTACAGCGCCCTTGAGGTGATTTTTCACAAAAACGGCACTATAAAAATAAACCGATTATTTATGGTTTTGCAATAATGTGTAGTTTTATTCTATGGCTGTGAGAAGGGCATATATATAATTAAAGGATAGTAGGGTCGTATACATTTTTAGAAATTCTATTGGTTACATTTTTTTCCCGTATAAACAAACATACGTTACTTTAAGATAATCTGAAAATGAACATTGAGTGACAGTGCACAACACACAAAGTGGTGAACATTGAGTGACATTGCACAACACACAAAGTGGTAAACATTGAGTGACAGTGCACAACACACAAAGTGGTGAACATTGAGTGACAGTGTACAACACACAAAGTGGTGAACATTGAGTGACAGTGCACAACACACAAAGTGGTGAACAATGAGTGACAGTGCACAACACACAGAGTGGTGAACATTGAGTGACAGTGCACAACGCACAAAGTGGTTAGCCTCGAGAAGAACTACCCATACGTCAATGTGCAGACATTGTACGTTAACTTGCCGCGCTGACGCTTGACGCTGGACAGGTGGCGAAACAAGCGGGGAGAGTCGTACTAAATCTGACGACGTTCAGTCGAATAAATACCACAAATAATAATTGTCACATTCCTCACTTTTAAGGTTTTTCAATAATCACCGATTTATTTCTTTAAAATTATAACAAAACGTGCCTTTTTTGGCCAGGGAGCTGTTTCAGCTCCCAAAACAACCCCCCCTTGAGTGCGCCCCTGATAGTAATGAACCAGAAATATAACAGCGCCAACTTATGGCAAACAGAGAGAACTTTACCACCTGCGTAAATGAGATTGAAAATGAACTTTTTATTCCAAACATATTAATTAATTAACTCGTTCCCGTGTCGACAAGTTAAAATTGTTACAACGATCGAGTATTCTTGAAAAATACTTATTCAAAGTTAATAATAAGCGCACAGGAAGCTCGTTGAGCGAGTGGAGTTTTCAGCTACTAATTTAGGTAATTATCAATTTCAAACAGTTATTCGGTGTTTGACTAATACATTAATAACGCTCGGTTATAGGGGGTGTGTTCCACGTACAGGACAGGTATAGCTCTCCCAACAATAGCCATTGCTTGTTCAATACCATATTGTAATTAATTCTTGTTAGTAAGTCACGCCAAACCCACGTCGGTAGAACTTTGGGCACAGAGTACAAAAGGATTAAGTAGAATAAAAATAAAGATAGTCACCCGATATACAGGATGTATCAGGACATACCCGAAAAACTAACCAGTGATTTCGGAGCTTATTTGGAGTGGCATTTTGGTCTCTTGTGAAATATTTTTGTTTTGTTTTTAATTTTTTTTTGGTTTAAATTTAAAAAAAAAAAAAACTTTCACATATCGCCACTGTTAAGAGGAACGGTTGCGGTGCCTGTTTCGTACATAACTTGATTTGGTTTTGACGCCAAAATGCCCTTCCAGACTGAATGATTTATTTTTTTAATTAAAGGTTTAGTAAATATCTAGTACGGATGAGAAGTATTTTTTTATAATTTTGTTTTAAATTATGAAGTATAGTATATATATATTATAATAGTTGGATGACTTGTATAGCGCCGTTTTTGTGAAAAATCACCTCAAGGGCTATATATGCAATGAAAAAAAAAATATTCATAATTTTAGAGGCAACTTAGAAAATCATTTGCGAGTTTATTGTATTTAAAAAATAGATATACATACTTGCTATGTAAATAAAAATATGAAAACAAAACATTTAAAAAAATAAAGGTTTATTCGGGTCGATATTTTAGATTATGTACGGCAAATTTGTGTTAAACGTACAAAAAATTGGTCACTTTTAATTTAATTAAAAGCCCACCATAATGCTTACTTTAACATTTTTTTAACATCTTTATTTTATATTTCATTATATTTTGAAAGAGGACGGGATAAAAGTTGTTTTTGAATCACCGTTAGCCCCCAAATAATTGTTAAAGGAGCCTCTAAAATCACGAAAAATCAATTCCTTTAATGGCCTATATTTCATATTGTAAAACAAAAATAAATAAAATACTTCTCATCCGTACTAGATATTTACTAAACCTTTAATTTTTTTTAAATATATCATTCGTTTGGATGGGTATTTTGGCCTCAAAACCAAAATTAAGTTTTGTATTAAACAGGCAGCACAGCCGTTCCCCTTAACCCAGCCGAGTAACCACTCAACACCCGATTCGACCCTAATGGGGAATTACACACATGATTTTTGCGGTGCGACTGCCGCACAACCACTCCACTTACATAGTCGATGAATATCGCATGCATTTAGATAAAATAAATGTTTGGCAGAACAGACGTGCTACGTGCCAAATAAGCAGTTAATGTGGCGGGTGATCGCGTGGGACTGTCCATTTACACGGTCACTTTTTGTCACACGAAGCATGCGACCTGTCGCCGCATGGCGAAAGTCAGAAGGTGGTCTATTTTGGCGCTTGCGATTTTAGTCACCTGGGGTCTATCGAATCAACGACTTGTCAAAATCGACTGGTGTAAATGCCCCATAATCATCCAATACCTATTGATTTTTATATCTTATGGGAGAAAAAAAAAATAACCGGAGACTCAAATGCCATCTACATTTTGTACTCCAAATTTTATTTCATTTTATTATACTATTTCAAAACGTTATGATTAACTTTACGAATAACAAATTGTTTTAAAAGTGCAGAATTAACGACAACATTATATAAATCAATTGTGCGAAGTATTTTGGAATACGCATCCACTATTCGCCCCCCTAATTACGAGATTCATAAATACAGAATCGAATCCATAGATTCCATAGAAATAAAATTAACTCGTGTGATTGCATATCGTGAAGGTTTATCTGATCAATTTGGAACGTATAATGATCGAATTTCGCACTACAAACTATAATCTCTGTCAGTCAGACGTAAACTTTCCGATGTATTCCTCTATTACAAAATTATACATGCATAAATTGATACACCAAACATTTTATCACAAATCAAAATTTATACACCAACAAGAAAATCAACAAGGAGGATAAAATACATTTTCTATATTAAAGCCTATCACACAAACACGGGATATTTTTCTCCTTTACAGCGGACATTAAGAAATTAAAATACTATACACTGCAATAACAATGAAATAGACATTTTCAATGACGATTAATCAATTTAAAAAAAAGTTTTACCATTAATATCAAGGTGATAATGTGATGATGCCCTTTATTAAGTATGAAAACAGTATTAGTTTATACATCTGTTTTATAATATGCTTTCGAGCTTTCGATAATGTTTGTTGTTGTTTATTATACTTATTGATTATTATTGCTCTGTAAACATTCATGTATGAACGTTTTGCGCATATTGCCTGTTTTATGTACTAAAATAAATAAATAAATTATAGTATCATAAATAATACATTAAACAAAATTATCTAAAACCCGGACACACTACAACTCATTCATAAACATTCTTTATGTATGTAATAATTACATTTTCTCATCTTTTCAGACAATCGTATCCATAAATTGAAGAAATGCACCCGTAAATTGCTTAGCCAGGCTAGCCGGTTAGTGCTTATCTAAAGTCATTAAATATTAAAAAGTTGAAAAATTCACGCATCGGTGCGCAAATGCGTCCACAGCCCGCAACACTGTAAATAACTAAAATTGTAAAAATAAATAAAAAAATGTTAATATCTATTAAAAGCTTCTTACGCTTTTTAAGGTCATTTTATAAAAATTTTACAGTCCGAAAATTATAAATATTTCAATAAATACCAACTCTTTTTGTGCCACCAATCTTCTAATAAATGTAACATCAATAGAAATGGAGGATAAAATAGCAACTGTAAAACTATCGTCTCTATACTTAAATATTCTAATAAAACTGTGTTCATCTGAAGCGACCTGCCAGGTAAGTATGTTTTTCTGTATCTGTTTGTACATAATTAGATAAAGAATAGGAAGTAATATTTGTACAGCGCCCCTGAGGTGATTTTTCATAAAAATGGCGCTATACAATTCATCCAATTATTATTATTACATTTCCTCCATCTTCCCGTTATTCCTTTCACATAGCTTCCAAGCACGCGTCTTATAAATTTTGAAAATACAAACTAATATAAAATAGATAATTCAACCGGTTCGTTTTTCGAAGGCGAGAAAACTGATCGCTACGAGCAATATTCATAAGCATGTTGCAGCGTGCAAAAATTCCATCGGCATTGCAAAACTTTTCCGAGACAAGACTTAACATGGCCGTTGTCGGGTGGTCTCGGGATGCAAGAACAACATCAACTTTTACAGGCATTTTATGGAATTCATTATTTTACTTTAGAATCTGATATCAAATAATGTGTTATCTGTTATGTGTGATTTGCAGGGACAATAGTGTTGGGTTGGCCCCGCAAGAAACTATATAATATTGAAACTCGATTTGACAAATGTTGCAAGAAAGGGAAAATGGTAGTACAACTAGAAAAATAAGGTCGGGAAGTATCTGGTTATTCAGATCTAAAAAAACACAGAAATGAAGAGCAAATACACTTTTTCAGGCATTTTAGCTCCCGACAACGCAAAGAAACATTGTACAATGAAACTAAATAGATAAAAAAAAGAAAAATTCCGATCCCAAGTATTTTAGAGTGTTTAGTTAAAATACAAAAGTTTTTGTAAAGTTATATTAATTATACGTTTTAAGGGGGTAAATATATTTAAAAAAATATATTTTGCATACCGTTGACTACCATCGGGACTTAATTTTGAGTTCTGATTAAGTTTTAAACAGAATCAGCAAACGGTCGTCAAACTACAGTTTCATTTCGAACTTGATAACATTTTGCAGACTTGACCTTCAAAACAAGAGGATAGTCACTTTCTACGTGAGATGTTGAAAAACCACCCTCATCTTTTCCTGTCCCTTAAAGCAGAATGTTGGTACTTTTTGATGAAATTTCGCACACTTGACGTTCAAAATAAAAGGAAGATTACTAAGTAGGGGTAGGGGTAATACATCACAATCTCAAAACATTACCCTAAACCATCCATAACTCCGGGCAATGCCGGGTACTTCCGGTAGCATATTATAAATAAATACATACCATAAAACAAAGTAAATGAGTTTCTGATTAGTCGAATGTAACGAATATGATTGTTTCAACTAATCGTTGAAGTGTATTGGTTCCAATAGTGGCACCGGCTCCGTTGTGTCCTCCACAAGTCTACAATACTAGGTCGGGGGCCTCCGTCTTGCGAGATGTCAAAGTTGCGGCGTCAACTCAAATATAAGATAATTTCACGGGAAGTTCGTTGCGCGAGGAGCAAGTTTCTTAATTAAAACTTGTTTACCGACGGCAAAAAAGTGTGCCAAGTCTAGGGGAGCGTCCCATCGCCAACACCGAGAGGCAATAAGTACCGGATTTTTATTACATTTTGTCCGGTAAACCGGTCTTCGCCAATTTGATTCCAACGAGCGTTTTCAAACAGTCAAAATCGATTCACGACTGGATGAAAATTTCAATGCTGTTTAAATAAACCATCGCAACGTACCTCCAAAAATAGTGCGTTTGTTATTTTCGTTCAGCGTCTATGTGCTATATATAATTTTGAAATACGTAATTTCATATTTTATCCTAAGTTCAAATCAAATTTACTTTTGTTTAATTTTTGGGCTCCACTGAGTAACATAACATGTGCTCCAAAATTCACAAAACAAGGGGAACATTATGTCATTTAGAATATTATTTTCCTATTTAGTTTCTTATTAATCTTTCAAAAAATATTAATAAGAAACTTAATTCAGAAAAAAATAATGGCCAAAATAAGTAAAAACGATGGTATATTTGAGAACACATCATAAATAAAAGGGTATTGATAAAATATCCCCCGTCAAATAAATGAAAATAAAAAATGTTATTGAAAAACTGATATTTTATCGGGTTGGCGAAATATTTTGGTTCATTCCCGACATGGTCACATATAGGTATATTATCAATACATGAAAAATATGGTGGATGACTAAATGTTTTAATTTTATCAATTTCTGATTTGACGCTTTATTCTCTAATCATATAGGTACGTTTGGATGATTAGAAAACATTAGTTCTAAACAATCATTTAAAAAAAAAAAAATTATACTATAATCTATATATAGCTTTAATGTAATGCCCCTTTTAAAGTCGAATATTTGCAATACAAGCAACGGCACTCTATTGAGTTGTGGGGACACGACTACGACGAGAAGCTGGCTATAGAATATAGTCTACAGTGTATAGGATTTGGAAATTAGTCGCTACCCGCAAGGGGGAAATCCAATTGGTTCGGTGAACTCGGTTGGAGAAAGTTGACAGACTGCTACCGAAATAGGTACCCCAGATCCCAGACCCCATGCCGATGCCATCGGAGTAGAAACTGCCGTTGCTACCGGGAACTACCCCTGCCTACTTAGTGTATCCGAGGTAGCGGAGGTAGCGACTGTGCCGCCCGCTGCATTTGCTACAAACCGACTAGTTAGTTACGTTTGGGAATTCCTTCAGGCTGTGCCACTGAGCAATTCACCTGAATCAGAAGCTACATGGTGTTTTATTTATAAGTTAATGAATACAATAATTTCCTTCAGTCAAATCATTTCCTATAAGAAATTACTTCAATGGTGTCGATTGAAATGGGGTAATTGCAGGAGCAAGTAAGGATCACCTTGGCTATCGTCAGAAAGCTTTAGTCTGTAATTAATAAATTAACATAGAATGGTTGTCTCGTAATGTCCAAGGCGAAAAAAAGAAGTACAATCATATTTCATGGTTCAATTGTTATTAAATGTTTTTGTGTTTAATTCGTAGAACTCAATTTATTTATTTATTTTTTAAATTTAATAATGTCATTATTATATTCAATTGTTCCCGATTATATCGGACCCTTTAACACTTGCAGATGACAGTGTCGTTGAATTACTACACATCTGCCAACAGTGCCAACACACATAGGTTACCACGAACGTAGCAATAATTTGGACCGCAATGATTGACGGTCTATGTGACTCCACTTTCTGTTATATATATAGAATATCTATTCTAATTTTTTTTAAATCTCAACAATGATTGAATTACACATTATAACAAATGAATGAACTAGTTATTGTTTTCATATAAATTCTTTGGATTGAAACATTTCCAGTTGAAAATGTCTGCGTTAACTAACAAACTTTCTGGAGAGCATTTGTAAATTATATAAATAACGACCATTAATTGTATATAGTGTAGAAAATACAAAAAAAAATAGATGTATAAAAGAAGCATCCAATGTGTGTGGATTGAATTACCTTGCTCGAGCCCCCCAGAGGAACCGGAAAGCGCACTGGTAATGTAATCTTGATTAGGTTATTCGAAGATTCTACAAGATAAACCCATCAGCCCTCGGGTACCAACCGGCGCCAAATAGGAAGTAAACTACCTTTCTCCTTTCTTCGCCGCAATTTAAAAAAAAATCTAAATTGGAAAAGTTTCTATATAAAGGTATATTCGTTCGATAATTTTAGTACAATTTAAAAACAATTTTTATTGCAATGACATAGTTGCTTATAAACCTCATTGTAATATTTTAATCACTGCGATGATACTAACAAATCTCAGATGAAATATAAAAACAGAAAAGTGGCAGAAAATAAAATAGATGCGACAGTTACCTTGTTTTTTCTGTTTCACATTTATTTTGAGAAATGTTAATATTATATTTTTAATCGTTGAATATAGGTATATCCGAGACATATACAGGAATATAGGTATATCCGAGACACAGGGCGAAGCGGCTCACTAAACCGAGCCGCTTCGCCCACCACTATTGTGATGATCTCCCGGGTACGGCGAAGTATGCGAAGCTGCATGAGCGCGATGCATGATAATGAATGAGGGTTGTAAAGCGAAGCGTATATTATAATAATTTAATAAAATTGCGCGGGTGTTTATTTAAGATAAACAAGTCACACGCCATAGAGCAGCGGTTCTCAAACTTTTTACCAGACATATTTCTATGGACTCCAGACAAGATGAATATTTACATCATAAATCAAAAACACATTTTGATTGGATAATTGTTGAAAATTTTAATCAAGGAGTATTATATACATAAATATGAAAGTTAACAGAAACATTGAATAAAACACACAGAAATGCAGGCAATTACTTACAATTGTTACTACTCGACTTTGTTCAAGCTTCAACAGTATTTTTGAAAATTTTTTTTTTACAGAAAAAAATTAAAAACATGGTAACAACAAAACATCGTCTTCACTTCAATAGATATTACGTTGAGAAGTGAGAACAGTTGCGTTGATCTAGAAATTAAAGGCAAAATTGACGACAAAGATTACCTTTGGAGATCTTTTGCTGTTACACCCGTCATACAGAGACACTGAGCTCGCTTGTTGTTTTATATTGCAGCAACGTTAAAGCAGCATTTGGTTTCAAAGAGTAAGCACTTTTAATACCCTCGATGTTCCCATGAGTTGCGCGGATCCTAGTTTGGGTACCACTACTTGAGAGATACGTACGTATTAATTAAGAAAATTTCAATAAAATATATTTATAATAACAAATCCATCACATTCAGACACACAATAAGTAATTGAAATATTCGGCGTGAACTAACGACATACTAACAATGCCTTCATTATCTGATGCGATTCACTGAAATAAGTTTTAAGGGAAAATTTGTGTAATTCGAAAGCGTCAACTCATTAAAAAATATATTTCTCCGTTCTTCGTTTTTCCCCCCATCTCCATCGAGCCACCCTTCCCATTGCGCCATTCAGATACCAAAAAGTCTTGCATACAATATTATTTTGTCTGCAAGAAAGAAAAAAAATTAGTGATCCGAGTCGAACAACGCCTGCATGTTTTGAACCTGGTGAACAAACAACATGGTAGAAAGTGTTTTTGACATCGACAAGTCGAACAAAGAGTGATTGATTTGAACAAATAACCTGGTAAGAAAGTGTTATTAAAGTCGAATAACGACTGAATGATTTGAATAGTGTGAACAAAATAAAGTGTTACTGATATTCACAAGATCTGAAACTAGCGTTAATATCGCTGAACTTTTATTTGCGTAGATGGATGCACGAAGCGAGTTTAATAAGTTCGTAGAATAGGTTAGATAGTTTAGGTAGGTTGGAGTTAAAAGTAATTTTATTTTGTAATGCCATAGCACCCCACTGAAACTAATGTCAGATGTATTTCAGTTTAATTTTGACATGAATTTGAATGGGATGTGTTGAAAATCGAAAAATATATTGATATTGATTTACTTTTATATGGCATGGCAAGAGAGCCATACATTTTTTTTAAATGTGCTCATTTTGTACAATTACGTCCCATCTATCCAAAAAATAATGACAACATGGACCGCTGAATTTAAAATAGACAGAGCATCCATCGAAGATGACATCCGCGGTGGAAAGCCTTTGGGGTCAGTTATTTCATAAAATATTCATGAAGTTCATGATATAGTATTGAGTGAATGTGCATAAAATAGCAGAGGTTTAAGGCATATTGACACGGGACGCACATTTAGTTTGAACTGGTAATATTCGAGTGTGAAAAGTTTTTTCAGTATTTTGAAATGATCAAGGAATTTATTATCGTGTTTTTTTGGAAAATGTAAGAACAATAATCAAATATATTTTTTTTGACCATTTGGATAATTTACGCCCTCTCATTGATGAAAAACAGCCAGAAAACAACGTAAAAAAATCTCTTCCATCACGACAATGCACCGGCTCATTCATCGACACAAACAGCTGACAAAACCTGTCACGGTTTGGAAATTCGCACTTAAAACCGACATAATAACTTCCCTCGCATGTAGGTATCTAAAACTTTGTCTTCAAAGATCCTAAATACGCCATATAATTACTAGTCATGTAATTAGTAGTGTAATCATTTGGGTATTTTGTGAGGCTGAAAGAAGCAGGGGGGGGAGGGGGAGAAGCGTATGGAAGGTTGGAAAATATCTAGCTATTCAGATCTGATCACTAAACACCTTTACAAAATTACCATTTCAAGCAACGATTCCGAATGGTTGTTTTAACACCATCAAAATAGACTTGTCTAAGTAGATTTATGGAATGGTGACTTGTATGTTAAAATTACTTCCGTTCATTGATCCTTCATATTACATAATTGGTATCGCATTGATAACGACTTCGAGTAACTCTAAATACCGCTGGGTGAATTCACAGTATCACAATATAAATGAAAACAATGACGTAGAATCTTGTATACTCGTATATATATCCAACTTTTCTCCACTTAACACAAAAAATTTGCCTGCCCACATTAAACCCGCGTTCTACACCCTTATATACCACAGGTAAAATACTAAAAAAAAAAAAATACACTAAAGATAGGGATCATAAATTAAGCCATTCAGGCATTTACAAACTATGTTGAAACGACTGTCCTTCGTTTTGCATAGGTTGGACATCGGAATGTTATTACATATACCGTGTTGCTGAATCACAGAACATTTAAGATGTTTAAATAAAAATAATTTATCGGAGTTTGGGAATCATCTCATTTCCACCGATCATATTTTAAATAAAGATACAGGGATACAAATAATAAAGGCAAAAATTTGATAATTTAGAAGCACTCGATATTAGAAAAATCCATAAATATTAATTCTAGCACATTGAATAATCAAGTAAATTTACCTTATAGTCATATTCTAAATATTTATCTAGTAAACCGCTGAGTACCCGTAATTACCGTTTCCCCTTTGGTCGCCTCCCACTCCAAAAATATTCACGTGTGTCTGTCATTATATTGTATCTTATGTTAGTTTTAATACAGTCCTGACGAAGGAGGGGTACCTCTGAAGCTGGTCGATCATTATATTAAATTGACGTGGTTTAAAACAAACGTATGTGTTTATATTATGAAATTAATATGTTTCTTCCGTCTTGACCCCACTTAAATAGAACAAATTAAAGTCATCCCCCCAAAAAAAAAATCATTAAAATTGTGTCGAAAATTATTACATTCATACATAATGATGATGATAAGAGAAGTAAAATTCATGTGGGTTAGTGTTAATAGTATACAACGATATATACTTCCACAAGCATTTCCACTCTGTCATTTCAAAGTTCATATTCTTAAAGATTTTTAAAGATGGTGTATTTATGGTAATATTATCCGAGCAGGGGTGGGTAGGTGGGTCGGTAGGGTCGCAGTCGCCGGGCGGAAAGGCGACAAACCCGCCCTGAATTATAAACGGGCGCGTGGAAATGGAAACGCCACGGGACCCCTCTGCCCACCCCTGGCGTGACCTCGCGAGGAGGTCGGGCAAAATAATAAAGTAACGCGCATAAAAAAAAGGTGCAAACTGCATTAAGTACCAGTGTAAGAAAGTGCACGGATTCTTTTTACCACGCATATATATTTCCATATTCTTTTGAGGCACTTATTTCGATTCCACGATGAAACAATCCATAAGGAAAGTGAAGGAAATAAAACCTAATCTAACCTACAATATGACATTTTATAGTAGATAAAAATGAGTGATTAAAACGTTTTAAATGACAACAGTAAGATGGCTTATGGGAAGATGAATGCACGTTTAAAAAAAGCACAACGGTCCAATTGCTTATTTATTACTTTAACCAAACGGTTTTCAGAATACTTTCAGTGATATTTTCCAATCTACAATCTTCATCACATTTTAAGATAAGATTGCATACAATTTTTTTATTATATAACGCCATTTCAAGGAAGACAATTACATGGTAAAAGCGACTTCCGAATTGGTAATTAATGAATCCTTCCTTACTATTGCACGGCTTATTTCAAGTGATTCCCCCAATTTCATCGGACACATCACATTGTAGAAGAATGCGCCCATATCAGTTTCCCTATGGCACAACTGTGCTGAACCAATTAACTCCCGATGCCGTCGACAGGCTGAATAACCTCATCATCCCACTATGACCTCCACCAACTCTTCTTTCCCATACTCGTATGGTTGGAAACAAGATGATAGCTGCGATTCAGCTATTCGATGGCATCCGGCATTGCGTCGTGCATAATTTAAGTAAATCCGCGGTTTGAACTTGTTAACATTCACATATAACAAAATTATATTTATCTTCTTCTTTACGCAGTATCTGTCTCCGCTGTTTAATATTTCTAATTTTCACCGCACATACCAATATAAATATAGATGGCATGATTGCGTCTGAACCAAGTAGGCTGTAAACTCAGATAAAGTGATTGCCTACAAATAATTTCAAATAATGTTCTTGGTACTAAAAAGTAACTATTTTAAAAAACAGTAAAAATATTTAGTATGCAGGAAGCATAAGAGTATTTCCAGCCTTGCTATTCTTGACAGAGCTAATTATTAAGTTCGACGGACATTAGAATATTCGTACCGTAAAGGAGATACGTTCAGTTGTTAGTTCTTGACAAAGTGTAGGAAAACAGATGCAGAAGTTTTTTTAAGGAGAGGCTGGGCTGACGATGAACTGAGGCCAACAAAGTAGTGCAAGGCACGGGATACCAAAGGCCTTGCCAATGGAATGGGCCCCAACTCGACCAGGGAGAATGGGATAAAAGTGATGATGGTTACGATCTATGTGACAGTTCATTAGAAAAATACTAAATCTTGTCCCATAGAGGAAAGATCGGCAGACAAAATCGCAGGGTTTAATTTCCAGAATTCCGTAGCTTAAAAATTAACGGGTCTTGACAGCGATTTTGTACAACCTATTTTTAGTCGTTTTAGGAGGTAAAAAAAACAATTTCAGAGGCTGTATTAAATTATTTAAAAGTCCAGCAGCAGAGTTTGTCGAGGAGCATAATAAAATTTTGTTTTACAACGCCATAAAAACAAAAATACAGAATAGTATTTCACGAAGGAGCAAACTAACAAGACAACAAGTGAAGAGATTTAAAACGGAAGTGGGGTGCGATTTTTATTTTAATCGTTAAATAAAATACACATATAGAGGTATATCAGCACGTACTCGACAAACCTTAACCAGCGATTCGTAAGTAAAAAATGTATGTGGTGGTCTTCGGTGAATTTTTTTTTTAAATTCAAACAAAAAATAAATTATTTCGCGTGTCGTCACTGGGCACTTAGCCGAGTAACCGCATAACTCCCCAACCCGACCCCAACTCTCCAATACCTACAGTTTTTTAAATAGCTTTAGGTGAAAAAGCACTGGAGTCCAAAATGCCATCCACATTTTTTACTCCAAATAAGCTCGGAAATGACTGGATAAAGTTAGTCGGGTACGTGCTAATACACCCTGTATATAATGGATAACAATATTATATTGGTTACATTATTGTGATGATTATATTTTATTTATCGTTGCATTATATAATATAGTTGAACTAAGCTCCTGCTGACAATCTATTTGCAGTAGGTTGGCGGATACGAATTCAACATACGAGTATAACGTTTAATTACATTCATTTTTTTAATATAAACCCCATGTACTCGTACTACACGTGCACTGGATATGAATCAGATATTATTGTTTACATCGTATTACGTAGCGACATCGTCTGTACAAGTGGCAGAGTCAATTTTATCGGCATATTCGATTTGAGTGAAGATAGTTTATACATAAGAAAAAACGCTTGCGTAATTAACACAATGACACTTAATAAGAGAACCCTTGCGCACTTGAAGTGAAATAACACAAAACTGCGCTATATAAATGCTTTGTTATTATTATTATTATTACAACCAGCACATCTGTCGCAGTACTTTTGAACAAGTTTCCTTCTGATGTACGCGATGCCCTCATATCGTCACCTCAAAAGCAAAATTAAAAACATATTTTTTGGTCCAACCACCCTTTATCATTTTCCTCTCCTGCCCCATAAAATCGCAACAAAAAAGATAATTTACATATACATTTTTTATTAAAAACAATAACTCTAAGTACGCATATACTGTGAGTCTAAAAGTGGGATGTTTGCAAGCAATTGCCATCGATTAGCACATATTTATGCAACCATAAATAACAAATTAATAAAGGACTTGAGACAACCGCTTTTCTCATCGAGATCAACTGATATAGCGTGCGAAAAAACTATAAAATAATAGCCGCTGTCGGTCCTTTAAATATTCACGGTGACAAGTCGTAGTTGTTTGTTGGCGGAACAACTTATCGCAAGCTCTGTTCTACACAGTCAAGTCACAGAGTTCCAGTGTACTACAATAAGGATAAAAGGGACTCAAAAGCGAAACTTTACGAGCGAAACTTTTAAAGATGTTGCGAACAAAAAGTACGCAGAACTGCCGCTGAATAATAGTTTTACCGACCGCGCGCCGGGCGATGTGACCACTTGAATAGCGATACGGAAACTTGTGGAACTGAGGGAAAATAATATCGGAAGACGGGAAACTTTTTTGTGTACGGTTTTAGTTTATTGAATGAATGCAACGATGGAAACAGGGATGGAAAAACGCTCCATGTATATTATCGGATTCATGGTTCAATAAACGTTGTTAATTATGTATTTGATTGATGTATAAAATGGAATCAATTTAAAAGTACCGTTATTTTTTGGAAAAATAAATTAACTTTTATCGAACACATGTTGACAAAATTTTTCAATTTATATTAATTGTCGGTCTAAAAAAATATGTTAGGTATCTAGTAGAAAAAAAAACAAAAACATTTCCAACATTATATCGTCAAACATTCGTTTTTTCGAGTCAAACGGAGGTTTTAAAATTGAAGCATTCGTCGGAGGCCGCTAGAACCATTATTTGTACTATTTTAATTAACATCACAAACTCGACTATATAAAAGGTCGGTTTTTGTGAAAGTGCTCTACGAGATTTTGATATCCTCCTCGCTTTATACAACAATCTCCTTGAATAACCAAGCTATTTTACAAAATCGGATTGACGACTTCATCACTTGCAAGCCAGCTGACATCTTAAGGTCTGGTCTGAATAGACGAACTGCCACGAGTCAAGCATGAAAAGGCATAACATATTACTTAGTTGTTATAATAACGCAATAAATGAATAATAATAAAACATAATGAACTACCGATTAATGAGAGACATGTTGAAGAGTACAGAAATGAGAAAAGTTTCATAAAGTTGCAGTTGTGTAAATAAATAACAGTTTCAAGGATAAAAAACGTTGATTATTGATAGAGGTCACGAGTTTTGGTGTTGTTTTAATTAATTATAAGCATTCGCACTGCGATGCTTCTTTCACAGAGATGCAAACACCATCTTAAGGTCTGGTCTGTTATCGCCCGGGAGAACTTCGAGTCAAGCATGAAAAGGCATAACATATTACTTAGTTGTTATAATAACGCAATAAATTAATAATAATAAAACATAATGAACTACCGATTAATGAGAGACATGTTGAAGAGTACAGAAATGAGAAAAGTTTCATAAAGTTGCAGTTGTGTAAATAAATAACAGTTTCAAGGATAAAAAACGTTGATTATTGATAGAGGTCACGAGTTTTGGTGTTGTTTTAATTAATTATAAGCATTCGCACTGCGATGCTTCTTTCACAGAGATGCAAACACCCAATTCATTACGTCGCGTTATCGCCCGGGACATTTCCACTCCCACCCCCCACCCACCCCCCGGGTGGAAACAATATATTGCCAGACAACCAACCAGCCAACCACCCAACCAGCCAACCTACCGAGCAACCCTTAACCCGCTCGCTACCGACGGGAATCAACGCAGCGATAGCACTAGTACCGACCTGGGGGATAATTGCTTTTTGATACCCCGGCTTCGGGAGGTCAAATTCACTGAACGCGTGATTACGGGTTCAATGGACATTATTAAATTAACTTTCGAGCGATTAAACAAACTCTTCCATAAGAACGGATAATACTGTAGGCCACTTCAAAAAGGAGTCGAATAATTTAAATGTTTTGGTTTAAGCTAACGATAACGGGGAAACGATAACCCAATTAGAATTGATGGCAGTGTTACTTTGAATGTTATGACTCCTAATATTTCTGAATGTAAGATACAATTACCAAAATAAGACGGGATGTAAATACTGTCCTGAGCGGCGTTGATATACCAACCCCAAAATAAAAAAAATAAAACATGTATGCTGCATGAGCAAAATACAAAGGAGAGGTGGAGAAAAAGTATCTGGCTATTTAAATATGAACACAGAACATAGCTAATGCTAATTCAAGTAAATTTTCGATTGAATGGTGATCTTTTACAATATTTCACCCGAATCGAGGCGGAATTATGTGTACAATACGTATATACGAAAAAACTAAATATTTCCGATGCCGAGTTTTGAACCCTCATTCTCTGAGCACTGAGCAGATGACTGACTTCACAACCTGTCACGAAGTTCGTCTTTTAGAGTGAACACTGGCAATCGGTTGCATGCATTACACTATGACCAAAAATAGGTTGTGTGTAGTTTTTCAAGTTCGGTGCATTTTTTGAAAAATGGCCATTATATTACAGAATTATAACTTAATTATAATGTATAAGACAATGTATGAATGTGAATGAAGCAAAGGGGTGTGTATCAAGACCGAGTTGTTTGTCTGTCCGTCCTCTTTACCTACCCCTGCGGGACAAGGCCGTGATGGTTAGGTTAGGTTAGGTTAGGTTAGGTTAACTAGTTAGTTAGCCATTATAATTAACATCTTCCATTAATTGCTGTGGTCAACTGAATAATGAGCGTACAAGTTCTTTACAAAATTCATGGAAAAAATAAATTCATTCAGAAATTTGTCGTATTTTTTATTAGGTACCTTCTTATTTCTTCTTATGGTTCATTTTTCTTAGGGTGGGCACAGCTTTATAGCATTTATGGACTGCATGCCACTGCTGGCAATATATGTTCTAAGTTCAAGGGTACCCACTTAACACGTTTTCTAACAATTATTGCACAGCGCAAATTTATGTTCCAAAACGTAAGTAATATAAATAAAAAAAAAACTTAAAAGACTGTGAATTAACGAATAAATCTAAAACTTGAATATTACCAGGAGCTCTTTAATTTTCACGCATTTTAACATTGCCCATCTGTAGTCTCGGGGTCCCGGAAGGGTTAGGTGTCGTGGCATAAAATGGTAGGGCGGCTGGGAGGGAGTCGGCTAGCGAAAAGTGAAAAATGGACCACGATTTCGTACGGATAATAACCGGCAAACACGCCATTTGCATACTGAGACCGCGGGCGGACAAATTAAAAACAGGACCAGCGCGCCGTCTGCCGCCTGTGACGCCCCTGTGAAAAATTATCGTCCTGTCGTTGCAGCCTCCTTCCGGCTGGTAGTATTTTGGTGATTCTCGATACACCAGGGTTAACAGGTTATATATTATACTTTATGGCCTTATACGCCTACTGTGAAAAATGATCGTCTTCTCCAATAATATCAATTTGTTCGTTACCTACGAACGATACACTAATCTATGTTTTATTTGAACTAATTTAATAATTGAAAAAATATTATTTCTGCAAATTGTGACGGCAACAAGCAATTTTTTTTTTTAGAAAAAACAGCATTTTTTCTAACAAAAATTAATTTTAATCTTTGTAATCAAAAAAGTTTTTACTATATCTTGGAAATTTAATCATTTGACAAGTCAAAGCAATTTTCACCAATAAAATGTAAAAAACTTATTTATAGCCGTTCATTTAATAGTTGGTTGTTTACAGGTGAAAAATATAATAAAAACAGTAATTATTAAAATGGAACACTAGTATATATTGATTAACTTGGCGGGTTTGCGATAAGCCGACGTAGCTCAACGGTAGAGCATCTAACCGGACATTAGAAGGGTGCGGGTTCGAGTCCTGCCGGCGACATTTATCTTTGCTCGGAAGGTTTTTTCAATTTGGATGAGTGTTTCAGATTAATAATTATTGTTTATAAAAATAATGATTTATTTTAGTTCAAAAATGGTCAAATTCATTTCCAGTGCAGAAATTAGCCATCCTTTTTTTAAAAAAAGATAGACAAATCACCTACTACCATCACAGTAAGCGGAAGATGTTACTTGTGTCGTAATGGAGGACTTAGACAGCCGAGGAATTGAACTCACGACGCCTGGGTGAGACCCAAACGCGATGCCAACTCAGCCACTGACCCGATTCATGTGTGCACCATGCACTTATTCACAACTCGTGCTTTACGAGGTCACACAAGACCGTATATTTTAATTACAAAATGAAAGATATGTCTCTGAAGCACATGACGACTTTTAAAGACACGGGAACTGTGTTCGACGCACCTTTAAAATTCCATGCTCATATTGAAAATATCACAATTCAAAGGAGTTATAACTACAAACGTCGTAGTTATAAGAGTTCTTTACTTTAGCATATTGCGTAGCATTCTCGAGAGTTGATCTCAGGTATGGGGGCCAGAGGACATCGTCTATGTACTATCGTTTGATTCAAAAGAAATTCTTACGATACCTCGAATCATGAGAGAGATCGGTTTTAACCATGACTGTTTCCAACAGGATTATTTTGGGAATGCTGGGTATCTGCAGCCATAGTTCTACGAGAGATATAATATTACTGCTCATGGCGTATTAGCCCCTGAATACCTGAAATCCTATCCTGGCTGAAATAGGATTCTATGTCCCTGATAATTTTACGCGAGACACCCAACAAACACAGGCTTCTGATTCTTCACAGGTGCACAACTAATTTACCAATGGTGATGCCCCTGGGAGGACTTACTAAGCTAATGAACTGCCTCGCAGAAACCGCGAATATTTTCCACATAACCTGTAATAAATTAAAGTAATAACTATCTACGTGAAATATATTTTTTGGTATTATTTATTTATTTGATTATACGCCCATCTGGGCTTATACATGGATTTTAGAACATAATATAAAGAGCTATCAAAATTATAAGTACATACAGATTTTAAACCATAACGTAATGAACAATTTTTAAAAATATTATATTATTACACAAATCATTAACGCTACATTATCCAAGCTACAATACTACATTTTGTAGGATTTATCAAAGTGCTGGTATAGATAACGTTTTACTGTATAAATTGAGTCAAATATATCAACAATACCTCCAAACTTGTTGCCCAGATCATGCATCCTATTGGTTAATGAATGAGACTGATAGCTGGTTGTGTAAGTTTTTGAGAATAATGTTACAAAACTGTATCTGTAACTGTCTTGTGTTCCTCGTCGGTACGTTTAATTTAACAGTGGCGAGGACGGCAGGGCTGTCAATTAGGTTGTTAATGATTATATATAATACAACTAGGTCTGAAATAATTCCCCTGTCAGACAACGTAATGAGATGCAATTATCAACGTTTTACAGTGTTTTGGTGTGTTGTTTATTTTATTTACAAAACTCGAAGCATTGGAAAGAAAGACAGACCTGTAGCCAGCAATGTGGGTTGAAGTTGAAAAAGAAGAATCTGATATTATAACGCACACCTAGTACATACAAGATCATTCTTAGGCAAAATAGTTGATCGTTGAGAAAGCAAAATAATATTCTTAACTAATTAACTAAACATCACGCAGTTTCCCCGGAGAGGTAGGCAGAGATGACGGACCGCCAAACAACTCGATCTTGGAATATACTTCTTGCTTCATTCACATTCATACAACGTCTCATATATTCTCTTCTGTTATTCCGACTTCTGACATGGCTCGACTCAAGTATTTGATTCACTTGATCGTGCCATGTCTTCCTCGGATGTACGGCTTCTTCTTCCATTCACATTCGCGGCATATATTCTCGTTACACTCCTTTCTTCGTTCATTCGCTCTACATGCCAAAACCATCTTATATTCTATAACCTTGTATTTTATTATTCTTAAGAAATTGATATCTTCGATAATATATGTACTTCTATCTATCTGTCTATATATCTATCATCTATCTATCTATATAAGTGGCATGCAGTTCATATAGGCTGAAAAGCTGTGCCTATTCTAAGAAAAACGAACCATAAGAAGAAAATATTAATTTAAAAAAACAAGTAATAAAGGGACACTTGGGTATTATTGGAAATGAAATGGCGGATTTCATTGCCAAGGAAGCCAAGGTTCACGGTACGTTAAATGATATTCCTGTTCCAGTTGGAGACTATTTCCCTAATCTAAAAAGTAAATACAAACTCTAATGGTCCTCTGAATGAAAAATAGCTTCTCTCACAAAATGTCATCAGTACTCATTAATACAACATTTTATTCCTGTCAAGCCCTGCTTTCATAAATACACTTGCATGCCAAAAAAATATTTCCTCCATAACTCGAATGAGACTAGGTCACACTTGCCTTAGTCATCTCGCCATATTCCACATAGTCAGATCGCATTACTGTGATTGTGGGTCAGAAGATACTCTGGATCATAATTGCTTTGTTTATTAATCAATGACCAATTTTAAAACATTATGCATGAATTGGTAAAACTTAAAATTGAACTCCCTACCAGTATTTCCTGCCTCCCAAGTCTCAACTCCCCCCAAATTAACAATTTATTACCAAAACATATTTATAAAAATGGCATTAAAATTTAAGTCATTGGGGATTAAAAACACATAAATTTACACTGTAACTTATCTGCTTCAATTTTATTTGCCCAAATATTATGTCCTGTTTAAAAGTATAAACAATCTGTACTATTAAAATCTGACTGATTAAACATGGCCAAGATCGCCCTTAATGGGTGAAAGCCATAAAATAACAAAAAGGAAAAAAAAAGAAATTATAAAAAAGGCGATATACGAGTATGCCTGATCAAAATGTATTTTTCCAAGAATTTGATAAGGAACCTGTATGCTCCTTTATTCAGTTAATAATCATAAATTGGTCATTTTAAAACTTTCAATGCACAATTCATATCCAAACTTACAGGTTACTTTTGGTAATAAAGCAATGCACGCTTCTGATATGTGTGTCTGATTGGGTGGGTGGGTTTGTTCTTTATACAAATCTAGTTTTATTCCGAGCTTGATGAAAATTTGCACAAGAAAATTTTGCAAAACAAGAGGGAAGTTACCATCTACATTACATTTCTAAAACCAACCCCCATCTCCTTTCCAACCCCTAAAAGCAGCATGTTCGAATTTGATGAAATTTTGCACGATTGACGTTCAAATTAAGAGGAAAATTACTGAGTAGGAATAGGGGTAACACATCACAACCTCAAAACTACTACGAGTACTTCATCTAGTTAAATATTAATATCATATATATTTATTATTGCAATAAAAAAAGGTTTTAAGAAAAATGTTACTTTAGACCACTGTAAGTAAAATACTGGAGCTCATAGCGTACCTAGAGTTCCAAATATATGACACGATGTTGTTATACATAAATCCCATATTGCGGAATTTGGATGATAACCTTGTAATTATTATTTTTATTTGAATTCGAAATTGAAACATATAGATAACAAAGCAACACTAAAATTAATAGCAATAAGTGTTGAAAAAAGAAAATATAATAAAAAACCAAAACACTTTGAAGATCCGTGGACTCGGAGTCGGAGCAAGGAGAACGAGGAACAGTGAGAAGGGTGAGGGGGTGGGGGGGGGGATATCGGAGGAAGAAACACTTAGGATTGTAAATTTGAATTTCAGCGGCAGTTTCCGACGCGGGAGATGCGACGTCATTGTTCGAATTTCAAATTATCAAATGGTACCACTTGTATACAGTTTAATATACAGAAATATTGTTTGATTCATTTAATGGATTTAAATTTCATTTTGTGGTTTACTAAAAACTTTCAATATAAAATTTCCAGACGACTTAATATTGTATTTAATATGAATACACATAATTTGTTTTAAAAACGAATACATAAATCAACATTTTATATTTCACAAACGTACTCGTATGCGTTAAAATATGTTGAAAATAAAGTGTTAGCTTGACTTTAGCTATTGTCGCGAAAGTATATTATTCATTTCGCACATTTGACGTTTCTCCTTAGTGAAAAATAAGACAAAAGATAGCGTATAATAAGTAAAATAAGTTAGGTTCTCTTTAGTTTTATTTAAAACATATTAAAAAAACATGTTTTTTGACATTCGAAACGGAAATAAATATTTGTCATTCAATATTTGGAGCCCTAGAGTCGGACCAAATATACAAGTTATGTAGTTGGTGTGTCCAATGGATAAAGAGTTGGAATAAACGTGTCTTTTTATGCGTTATCGTACCAATACGATTGATGTGCAAACATTATTAATATTAGTAAGTAAAGCTAGGATCACATTACGTTTTTCCAACAATTCACAACGTAAATTCGTAGGTAGTCTATTTGAAAAACATCATATTTAGGACTCTATTCTATGAGCGTTAAGTGTAAACGAAAGGTAATACGCGCTCGCATATGGCGGTAATTTATTTTTTTAGAAGAAAAAAAAAACACCTTTGGCACCTAATGCTTTTAAATATTAAAATGAATTGTTTGTTGGTGGATGTACACACGGAACATGGAATGGAGTAAATTGGTATTGTAGGTTTAAAGCTCAAGTCCCTCAAGAAACCTATAAAAGTACAATATATTATTATTACACAAACATATACAAAATTCTTATAAGTTTCTTGAAGGACTTGAGCAATAAACTTACAAGAATTTATTCCATTTCATATTCTGTATGTACATCTTGATAAAATAAATAGAAACTCAACGTTCACGAAAACACCTGTATGCAGTGGCGTGCATTGCTTTATGACCAAAGGCTGGTAGGCTGTGGGTAGTTTTTCATTGAATATTTAAAAATGGCTTATTTATTATCATCTTCCGTTGATTGTTGCGGCTAACAGAATAAATAACCGTACAAGTTCGTTACTAAATTGGCAAAAAAATACATTTTGATCAGAAAATGCGTTTTTTTTTATTATCCTTAAATTTCATTATTTGGTTCGCATATCTTAGGGTAGGCACAGCTGTTCGACCTTTATAGACTGCACGCCACTATATAATGAAATTCACAAGCGATAGGTTTTCATTGTTAGCTATGAACTTTTTATTTATTCAGTTTTCGTACATGATTAACTACGGTTCGTTTCGGGTACGAATTGTGCATTGATTATTTGGAAGCTGCAATTTATTATCTTCCGCTGATTGTTGTGGCCAACTGAATAAATAAACGTACAAGTTTCTTACTAAATTCATGGAAATAAAAACATTACGATCGGACATTTGTCGCATTTTTAAAGTTTTTTTTTTATTGGGGTAGGCACAGCTTATCAGCATTTATGGGTTGTGGGCCACTGCCTGCACGGTACACAGTATGGTGATTAAGAATTGATTGATGGATTTAGAAATATACAGATGTTTTCACTTGTTCTGAAGAGGGAGTATGTTGGTACCCACTGTAAATATCGAACACAATCTGTCCGAATCCGAACGTTACCCGTCATCGCACGTCAATAAAAAAACAGTGGACGAGAGCTTTTAAAAATGGAGAAATTTTGCTAGTAAGCTCGTTGAATTCCTAAAAATATTAACTTTCAGCCAACTTTTAGATCAGCAGCGTTTTCAGCCATCGGAAGGTCGAAGGAACCAACACGCACATTAGACACAAGTCTGGTGAGCGTGATTTCAGAGTGTCAGATACTTGCCTCGAATAAACTGCAACATGATCCAAGAGCGATAAAATACTTGACAGAATTCTGAGCAAAACTTGAGACTCGTCGCTTCAGAAAGGCAAATCCGTAAATCGATAATTGAATAAAAGCTAGCCCGTTAATACTCAAGTAACTTTACAATCTTCACATAGTATATATTTTTTTGACTAGCGCGCACCTTAACTTACTGTCATACCAAGTGTGTATGTAAATATCAATACGTAATTATAGATCATCTCGAATGTTTGTCTCAGTCGAGTATTTAAGGGGGAGAGAGGCGTCGGAGAGGGATTATTTATTAATTTGAAATAATGATAATATTATTACGCAATACGATAAACATAATGGTTTTAAAGAGAAAAATATTTAATCATTGAAGAAAAATAATAATAATAATAATTGGATGATTTGTATAGCGCCGTTTTTGTGAAAAATCACCTCAGGGGCGTTGTACAAATATTACTTCCTATTCTTTATCTAATTATGTACAAAAGGATATAGAAAAACACACTTACCCGGCAGGTCGCTTCAGATGAACACAGTTTTATTAGAAAATTTAAGTATAGAGATGTTAGTTTTATTAGAAAATTTAAGTATAGAGATGATAGTTTTACAGTTGCTATTTTACCCTCCTTTTCTATTGATGTTACATTTATTAGAAGATTGGTGGCACAAGAAGAGTTGGTATTTATTGAAATATTTATTTTAAGAAGATAATATTAACCAATCCTAAATGAAACACGAAACCGAAAAAAAACACAGAAAATAAAAAGGTATCAGCCGCATCTGGGAATCAAACAAAGGACCTCTGTCTTATCGGGACAACCGCTCAACCAACTGAGCTAATGAGACCAGTTCACTTTACGCCATCTTCATTGATATCATTCCTCAACCACTTGTTAATATTATCCTACATTAAATCCCATATTTTTGGCTGCTATCTTTATGATGATGACAAAGCTCTAACCGAATATAATTTCAATCTAGATAGTGTCACGGATATAGCTATCTGACTTTTATTTATATGGTTGTTCATGGTTGTCCCGGTATGACAGGGGTACTGGATTCGATTCCCAGATGCGACGGATACTTTTTTCAACGTTTTTTTTTTCGGTTTTGTGTTTCATTTAGGATCGGTTAAAATTATCATCTTCAATGTTTAAATACTACAATGAGGTTTATAAGCTTCAGCTAGTCTTTAATAAATGAAAAACATTTATTAAAGACTAGCTGATGTGTACCCGGCCTTGCTCGGGATTTTTTTTCTGTCATGAAGTTGTGAATTCTTGCTTGTCATTAGGGTGCCATAATTGATTTGACAGCGGAAGTAACTCTCTAAATAAAGAAACATTCATTTTAATATTTTATTTCATTCCAAACGTTTATTTTTTAAAATATATCTAAATCATACAGTTCTTAAGTAGGTTCCTACTCGTGTTTTCGATTTTGAAAAAATTTTCTAAAAAAAAAAACTTTCTTCTTTTGAATATGCAATCTGTGCCTAACCAAAGTGTTATATCTATGGGATAACCTAAATAAAACATGGCGTATTCAATGTTTTTCATAATAATATTAAAACATTATAGCAACAGTTTTACATATTTTATTTCATTCAAACTACTTTCTAAACCTTCCCGGCACTAATAAAAACAAACTGCTATTTTCAGCGAAACCGGTCCAGTGATTTTCGAGAACATCGAGGACAAACAAACAAAGTTACAAACTTACACATATATATATAGATTTTAAAATGTACATAGGTTTAGCATTTATCAAAATTAAATGAGAAATATGACTATTTTGGACCGTCTTACGTATGTTTTAGAAAATATTTTTAAATGTGAAATACATCAAAAAATAATTTTAAAGTTTTTCTGCCAAAAAGAAATTAAAAAAAAAGAAAATGGGATGTAGTTAAATTTTTTCATAAATTATTTTTATATTTTGTAAAACATACGTAGGACGGTTAGCAAAACTCATATTTCTGATTTGATTTTGATAAATGCTATGTAAATTAAAATGATAGATAATAAATATTTTTCTCTAAAAAAATATTGTTTATCGTATTGCGTAATAATACTAACGTTATTTAAAATATCTAAATAATCCCTTTTCCCCGTAAGCGTTTAAAAATACAAATAATGATGGTTATTTTCTGACTTTGGTAAGTGCTCTTGAGGGATTTAACAAAAAATGGCGTCACAAAACGTAGGCCACAAATATTTTTTTTATTATTAAAAGAAAATTCTTTAACAAGTATTAAGAGGAACGGCTACGCGCGTCCTGTTTCATACAAAACTTAATTTTAGATTTGAGGCCAAAATACTGACCCAAACCAATTTTTTTTCATCAAAAAGTATAGTAAATATCTAGTACGGATGAGAAGTAATTTATTTGTTTTTGTTTTACATTATGAAATATAATTAAAGGAATTTATTTTTCGCGATTTTAGAGGCACTTTTAATAATTATTTTGGGGTTAACGGTGATTTAAAAAAAAATTAACCCCGTCTACTTTGAAAATATAATTTGATATATAAAAACGACCAATTTACGTTGGAACACAAATTTGCCGTACGTAATTTAAAATAACGACTCGATTTTTTTTTTAAATATTCCATTTTTATTTACGTAATCATATTTACATAGCAAATCCGATATTTAAAAAAAAAATACAGTAAACCCGCCAACAATTTTCTAAGTTGCCTATAAAATTATAAAAATTGATATTTTTTCATGGCATATGCTTCATAATTTAAAATATAAATAATTAAAAATACTTCTCATCCGTACTAGATGTTTAATAAACTTTTATTAAAAATAAAAAAATAAAATCAGTTGGATGGGTATTTTGGCCTCAAATCCAAAATTAAGGTATGTATGAAACAGACAGCGCAGCCGTTTCTCTTAAGAAGGTCACATAAAACATTCGAATTTGAATTCTTTAGCAATTTCGATTCTCGAACATTGTACACATTGAATCCAAACTCTCGTTGCATATTATAAGACATAATCTCCACCTCGCGAGCTTTGCTTGGTAGTTGGCGTGAAACGCTCAGTTTTTACAGAGCTCAGGGACACAACTATAAATAACGCAAAAAGCAAACCGAGAAGCGGCGGCATCTCTCATGGCTTAGGTGTTTCTGCTAGGAGCAGTTGTAAGGGGGGAATATAAAGACCAAGACAGGGAAGGTCGTCTCAGGAAAAGTGGGATACGGGTCTGCCTCAAAGATATACAATACTGCATTATGCTTTAAGACATACACTGCTGCATTTTGCTTAAAGATATTCAGTACTTCACATTGTTTATATAATAATGTTGCTCTGATATACAATACATGCGTGCTGCACACATACAGGGTGTATCAGGACGTAAACAAGAAACTTTAACCAGTGATTCCTGAGCGTATTTGGAGTAAAAAAATGTAGATGGCATTTTGGTTATCCGGTTAATTTTTTTTGGTTGTTTCGAATTGTGCATTGAATATTTGAAAATGACTATTTTAATATCATCTTCCTCTACTTGATTTTTATGACTATAGAATAAAAAAATAACACAATAATGCGATGTGGACGTGTTACATGATCCTAAAGTCTGGCCATGCGGGCCTTTAATTTCTAATACAAAACCATATGTCGTCATTATTTTATTTCGATCAAATGGAATAGCAACATCAAATGCAAGCATTGTAAGAGCGCTGTATTTCCATTGTCTCTTTCGGGGCTAGAACCAATAGGTACTAAGTCAGAGGCTACACCAGTTTCAATTTTTATTTTTATTATTTTTTATTATTTTCTATATAATTTTGACATTTTAAGAAGTAAGGTATAAATATAAATAATACATAAAAATAACATTTTTTTTCATACTGCTCCTAACTAGGAGATCCTGTGCTTAGGCGAACTGGGTTTTGAGAATAAGGGGGTTTTCTACATATACTCGTATATTTGAACTTCAAGGTTTGGGTAGGGTATTATTAGTCAGTTCTATGACGCTGATTTAAAAATACTAGTCAGTTCTTTTTCTGTTAATTTTTTAAGCTAAGTTTTGCAGGACTTAATGCGATTTATTGATTGAATTAATTTGTTTGATACTAGGTGGGAGTTTTTTGTATAACTTTAGAGCTAAAGTAGTATTACACTTAGGTACATTTAGCGTGTTCATTTGCTTTGCTCTGGAATTATGATTATGGGAGATGTTTTCCATTTTATCCCCTTGAGATGAAAAAAAAAATGCAAAGGGATCTAGATTTACTTAAATGCAATAGTTTTCTCTTTAAAATGTTTAACGGCGAACAACATTCTGAATTCTTGAGAAAAATTAATAAACATCAACACAGACATAACCACTCTACAAGACGAAAAAATGAAATAAGACTTCCCTTTCGAAAGAATACAAAATCGCAAAACTCATCACTATATAGAGCAATGAAGACCTTCCAAGAAATACCGGTCAATATAAAAGAAGAGGAAAATGTTTTGAAATTTAAGAAGGAAGTGGCGAAATGCAATTTTTAATGTCGTAATTTGTAAAGTTTGATTTGTAATTCTAAATTGTATATTATGACTTACTTAAATTGTAAAAATGTTTGTGTGTAGATATTATGTTCATATTAGAATACATATAACCAATGTACATGTATATTTGATACTGCTGAGCCCCATCCTGGTATTCCAAATTACAAATGAGAGTGACATAAAGCATAATATACTTTATAATTTCTTCAAACGATTGGTTTCCACTTTGTGGCGTCATTATTAATAAATGAACTAAATAATATACTTGGTATTCACCAATTTATTAATATAAATATATCTACATGTTTTAAAAGCGATGCTTTCTTCATCAGGGGTATTGCTAAAAAAAATAATATATATTTTTTAGTATTACTCCTGATGACGAAAGGATCGACTTAGAAAAAGGGAAAATATTATTTAGTTGGACAGTCAGTCTTCTTAAATATTTTTTATAAACAATAATTATTAGCCTGAAACACTCATCCAAATTGAAAAAAACCTTTCCGAGCAAAGATAAATGTCTTGGCGGGTTTGCGATAAGCCGACGTAGCTCAATGGTAGAGCATCTGACCGGCAATCAGAAGGATGCGGGTTCGAGTCCCGTCGGCGACATTTATCTTTGCTCGGAAAGGTTTTTTTCAATTTGGATGAGTGTTTCAGGCTAATAATTATTGTTTATAAAAATAATAATTGTTACCATTTGCGATATGCACAAAAAATCTTGTCTTAAGTTTTTAAGAACTTTAGTTTATCAATTAATTTTTAGTATTATTCATTAGTGTAGAGTAAAGGATATATTTACCAATTTGCAGTGGATAGTATTTATCAGTCAAGTATTTGGTAAGTATAATTATGTCCCAATGTAAATTGAAACTTTTTATTAATATTTGTAACTGGTCATTTTTTTATTAATACTAATAATATTTTGATGCAATAACTTAAAATTATTTCTAATGTATGCAAACATTGGAAAGTTGATTGATATTACGTTATTATCCATCTTCGTAGTGACAGTATAATAATAAGTATTCAAATCTACATGGAAGACATTTCTAGTGTTTTTCTTTATTCTATGACAATTGCCAACTGAATAAATGATTGTACAAGTTCCTTACTAAATTCATGGAAAAGGGATATTTTGATTAGAAATTTGTTGCCTTTTTCAATATTTTCTTCTAATGTTTCATTTTTCTTAGGGTAGGCACAGCATATCAGACTTTATGGACTGCACCCCACTGCTCCACCCATATCAAGGCGAGATTTGTAAATATGTTAACACCAGAATTCGTTTAATGTAAAATGGAATAGCTGTTTCTCAAAGGTAGACCAAGTAAATATTATTTTACAGTTTTTTTTGCATATATTCAAGCAATTTCTTATGAAACTACAAGGTTTATGTAATATCATATTACGTTATTGCTAGTGGTTTTATAATTGTTTGTATATTAAATATGTGCCTACATCGAAAGTCATCGACGATATGTAATTCATAGATATGATGGTAGCGCATAACTGTAGATGTATTAAAAAAACAGCTGTAAAACTCGGTGTCAAATAAACATGCAAATCGAGAACGAATATGAGGCGAAATGAACTTTTTACCAAATAATTAACTAATCATGACGCCAGATGAACGTACACATAATACTGCCTCGCCATACACTTGGTACTTTATTTTAACTCTTTTGTTATTCTGACTCAAGACTTAAATATTTTGATCCCATTGATCATTCCATGTCTTCCTGAGGCACCCCCGACTTCTTCCATTCACTCGCACGGCATAAATTCTCCTGGCACCCCTGTCCCCGTCCATTCGCTATACACATCCAAACCATCAAGTCAGCTTATAGCTACGAGTATAGAAGGTAAATTTGATCGTGTGGGAAATACGAGTGGGCAGATTGCGGGCGACACACGGAGGAGTAGTGAAATAAATGGACCGCGTTGGGAGTAATATCATTTCGGGGATCATAATCCGGCGAGAGGCGATATCTCAAAAAAGACACCGGAATATTTCACGGGCGCTAACTTCGTTATAGAGGTCCGAGAGTTAATGGTTCACAAGCCCTTAGTTTTACGCCGGTGACTCGGATAGTTGTGTCGTGTGACGTGGATGTAAGGGCGAACATTACGAGCGGGGAGACGATATTCAAATGTTAATAAAATATCAAAAGTACGAATGATGGGAAAAAATAATATTACGTACGTTTAAAAAAAATCTAAATTCTCATTTGCAAAAAACAAATAATATATATTTATTTAATAATATAAACACAATAATTTGTTTTAAACCACTTTAATTTAATATATTGATCAACCGGTTTCGGAAGTACCCTTCCTTCGTCGGAATTATATTAAACTAACGTAAGATACAAAATAATGACAGACATACGAGTACATAAATATTTTGTTGTTGGAGTGGGAGGCGACCAAAGGGGAATCATTTTTTATTCGACCCCGTACGGTTTTGAGTTCGCCATATCTGGACTCTGAACGTTCCGGAGCCAAAGAGCTCACCGCCCTATCACTAGCTTAAATCGAAAGATTTAACTATAGAGAGACAAGACTATTTAATCAAATCGTAAATCGCTATTCAATTCACAATGTTGTTAAGTCAATTCTGTAAGGTCTATCGAACTTGTCACCACCCAGAATGGCAGCGCCCAAGTATGAAAAGTCAACAAAAATATATTGTTGCAATTTTACGCCGAATTGAACCTCAATCTTTTGACAAAAATGCATCGATCATCACGCTACGGTATATACATGAAACCAGTCAAGCTTATTTTAATTTATTTTTAAAATTTAAAGTAAATCAAATTAAATAACGTTATTATTAAGTTCTGCAAGTATGTTTAGGTTTTTATTATTGTGACCGCTGTTTTTAGGCGTTCAAAGCCATTTTCAAACTGTCTGAAAATGGCTTTGAACGCCGAAACAGCTGTCACAATTAGATTAAATTTATAACAAAAACAAAAAATGGAGTTCTACGAATTAAACACAATAACAATGAGTAAACGTATACCTGGATGAAGAGCCACGAAGTAACAAGCGCCAAGCTGCTGTACTGCCCATTGAAACGGTAGTGATAGGCGTAGAAGGAGAAGTGGTACAGGTAGAAGAATCTAAAACAAAATAGATTTAAACAAATTAAAATGTGTGTCTGTACCAGAGACGTGCAATTCATAACAGCTGAAAAGCTTAGCCTACCCTAAGAAAATATGAACCATAAAAATAAATTAAAATTTAATTGAAGTATTTCTAATTACGCACAATTCATATTCGAACTTGAAAAACTACATTTTTTAAATATTTATTACATTACTTAGATACATTTATATAGCATATAACACTATGGAGAGTACACAATATTGTATAATAACTAATGACAATTGAGAATATTTAAACAACTGAAAATAATTAAACTGTGTACAAGTGCTATTATGTCATGGCAAGTAGATATTAGTTCCCAGCTAGGCCGATTTCCCGTTCGAAGGAACCAAATGCTCTAGTTATGCATGGTGTAATATTTATTACATTACTTAGATACATTTATATAGCATATAACATTATGGAGAGTACACAATATTGTATAATAACTAATGACAATTGAGAATATTTAAACAACTGAAAATAATTAAAAATGTGTATAAGTGCTATTATGTCATGGCAAGTAGTTATTAGTTCCCAGCTACGCCGATTTCCCGTTCGAAGGAACCAAATGCTCTAGTTATGCATGGTGTAATATTTATTACATTACTTAGATACATTTATATAGCATATAACACTATGGAGAGTACACAATATTGTATAATAACTAATGACAATTGAGAATATTTAAACAACTGAAAATAGTTAAACTGTGTACAAGTGCTATTATGTCATGCAAGTAGATATTAATTCCCAGGTAGGCCGATTTCCCGTTCGAAGGAACCAAATGCTCTAGTTATGCATGGTGTAATATTTATTACATTACTTAGATACATTTATATAGCATATAACATTATGGAGAGTACACAATATTGTATAATAACTAATGACAACTGAGAATATTTAAACAACTGAAAATAGTTAAACTGTGTACAAGTGCTATTATGTCATGGCAAGTAGATATTAGTTCCCAGCTAGGCCGATTTCCCGTTCGAAGGAACCAAATGCTCTAGTTATGCATGGTGTAATATTTTGATTTTATTGTTTTTTTTCTTCTGAATTATTTAATAAGGGTGTTATTAATAATAGGTATGAACAAATTTAAACAACATTTTTTTATGTAAATCAAATTTAATAATGTTATTATTATGTTCTGCAAGTATTTTTAGTTTTTATTATTGTGACAGCTCTTTCGGCATTCAAGACCATTTTCAAACTGCCTGGCCTTGAACGCCGAAACAGCTGTCACAATAATATAAAACTAAAAATAGTTGCAGAACTTAATAATAATATTAAATATGATATACATTAAATTTAAAAAAAAAAAATGAATGGAGTTCTACGAATTAAACACAAACACTATTAATAATTAAACGACATTATTTAACAATTTTTCAGACTATCCTCTACCCAAGTTAATTAACCATTTTGTTATTATTGAACCGATTACAGGTTTTAACGTTTATTTCTGGATTATATGTCTTGATATTTTGCCGTATTGCTCCTCGGGATAAGGAGATCCTTTCTGGTGTAACTTTTTGTAATGTCGGGCGATGCAATGGGAAGTAATGCAAAATCCTGTGTTTTCGGTTTGAGAATTTTATGACCTAGAAATATCGTAGATGATTTAATTAAATACTGTAAGTAGAACACTCCTTGGCCTGTCGTTTAATCGGAATTTTTTTGGTGTGTCTTTTTATAAGCCTAGAAAAAAATCAAGTATCAGACATTAAAAAAATGTTTAAAGCCCACCTATTTACGAACCCCTTTTCCAATATTGTCGTATTGTTCATTGTGGTAAATTAAGTTTTTTAGAATTTGAATAATTATGTCTGAGATTTAGAGAATAGAATAAAAAACGCATTTGGGTGATTTTTGCTTAAATCGAAATATGAGGCCGATGTTAAGCGGGACTTTCAACCTTGTCGCCACCTGTATAAGGAGTGCGTGATTTCGTTGGAATTTTAGCCGATGGATCGCATTAAGATCGATTTTTTAAATATATTCTAGGTTTTTGTGTACGTGGATTACAACCATTTTTTTATGTAATTTTGGCAAAAATCCGGGATATTAAATTCTTTGAAAAACCCATCGCTACAGAAACTATAGGATTTACGCAAAATAACGCTAATAATGGATTTTTGAGCATTCACATTCACATGCATCCAACCTTTGGTCATTGGGCAGTGCACGCCACTGGCAAACATTACGAAGTGAAGGATATAATTATTATGAAAGTCCACCTAACTTTAAAACTATGTAGTTCCTAAGTTTTCTAGTAAAACAAGCTTTGTAAGGACTAAAACATACAGGGTATCATAGAAAATGTATTAATATTAAAACTGGTAATATCATTATTAAATTTAATGTTTGAATAGAAAATACGCAGAGAAGATAATATTACCTAAAAACTCTACCATATGGAACCATACAAAATACGGTTTTACTAACCGTTTCATCGATTATGAACTTGATAAATTATAGAAATTAATTATTAACTCACTAATCTTAGAACAGAACGGGGTTTATGTGGAATTAAGCGCGACGCTTTTGAAATTTGACAGATATAATATATTATTTACCTTATGGCTTTCTCGTGAATAAAAATATTTAAAAAAATCAGGACTTCGAGAAAAGGCCACAAATAATATATTCGCAAATTGACAAAATTATCCAATTGAACATCCCCGTGGTTGGTGGTTGCGATCCTCGGCTTGGAATCCGGAGGTGGCAGATTCAAATCCCGGCGTGCACAAGTAAATTTTATTTGATTAATTTGTGTTATTTCACAATTTATTAATTAAAAATAATATAGAGTATATTTGAGGCACGTTCCAGAGGGGTAGATACTTTCAGTATCGCCTTGGTGAAAGACCACCATTCAAAATCGAAACGTTGCTTTAAATGGCTTTAGCCATGCTGGGTGACTAGATCTGAATATCCAGATACTTCCCCATCTCCCTTTCCTCCCCCCAATCTTCTGGTCGGAGTGGAGGAGCCACGTTCGCCCTAGAAGTAGGAGTGGGGGTCACGATTCACGATCCACAGCAATGGGGAAACGTCTAAAGAATTAAAGGTTTAAAAAATGCAAAAAACTTTCATCTAACAGAATAAAATAATGGAAACAATAAAGACATTTCCAAAAATGTACACATTGGTTTAAAGCATTGGGGTTTTCCCGCAGTCGATACCATGGTCATATCATATTTGATTTTTCATTGTAATACATTTGTTGAAATCCGCCGAACCACTTGCGAAGTAAAGGTAAACTTGCAAGTACAAAGTATTCGCCGATCCATCTCTACCAACCCTTTCTATTTTATATGGTATATGTCTAAAATATTCATATACATTAAATGAAGCAACTTTGTACCCCACACCTTCGGATGAATTTAAGTATCCTGAAAAACTCCGCGTAAGTAACTACATTGTTAGTGTTACAAAAAACAGGTAACTTAATATGAACATCATATTTTCAGAAGACTATAGCCAACTCCTTTCAAAGGAAAGCTTTCACGAGAAAAATCTCTCCCGTGACACGAGGTGTCACCTTTGTGCGGCGGTTTTGTTGCTTTACACGCGATACTTGCAAACTTTCATTTGCAAGAGATATTTCAACCTGATAAAATTATACGGTATATTTTATTGAGATAACAAGATTTTGCTAAAATGTACGTGATCACAAATATTTCATCAACGAACTATCAAGGCATTTCTCTGTAGAGTACGTAAATGGGATGGAACGCCAAACACTCATTCCATTATACATATTCATCTATCATTCCGAATCTTTAAATAACCCGACTAAAAAATTTGATTCGTTTCACGTTGCGCAATGACCCATTTTCACATAAAAACGTATATTTCTAAAGTTGTAATAGTAATACTATAGTCCTTTCCGGAACGAGTTTTTAAGTTGGTTAGCATACAGGATGTAACAGCACGTACCCGACGGATTTTCCAGACAACCAGCGATTCCTGAGCATATTTGGAGTACAAAATGTACATTTGAAATGTCATTTTGCTATCCGATGATATTAAAAAAATTAAAAATAAAAATTATATTAAATAAATTAATTAAATAATATACTTTGTATTCGCCACTTTATTAATATAAAGATATCTACAGGTTTCGAAAGCCATGCTTTCTTCATCAGGAGTGATACTAAAAATAATAATGTCAAGAATAGACAATGATAAACATTGGAACGCAATAGACAAATTATAAACATAAACAAAAATTGATTAAAGTAGGTAATTAATTAATCAAAAATGTTTATAATTTTTTTAAAAGAAATTATTTTATTATTAATATTAATATGAAAATAAATTCAAGAGATTGGTATTTAAAAAAAATATATATTTCATTATTTATTAAATTTAATTCACTATTGACGCTTTTTCTGATGTCTAAAATTTCAAATTTGTCTAATGGTAAACCGATTGTATTTGTATGTAATTTTTTTAAACGTTTCTTTCCATCAAATGAATGATTGGTTTCTAAAACATGATTTGCAAATTCAGAATACTTGTTATTATTTAAACATCTTAGGTGTTCCTTAACTCCAATACTAAAATTTCAACAAGTCTTTCCTACGTAAAAATAGTTACAATCGTTTGAAGAAATTATAAAAAATATATTTCTCCATAACACGTCGTGTTGCGGGTTGCAGGTTTAGGGTGCCTACAGCTTGACATGGTTAACATTGCAGTCGGTAGCGTCAATAGTGCAGATTTTTTTGTTTTTTTTTGTGAATAAAAACGTAGGTACAAACGTCCTTACTGTTTGGAACCAGTAGTGGGTATACCTATTATAAACAAAAAAAATAAAATAGGTAAAATGAATGCGAAAAAATAGGCGGATTTTTTTTTTCATCTCGGGGTCAATCTAATAAACGCTGCCGATTTTTATTAACCTGAAATTTTAATGAATAATGTACAAAAATGCTTGTAATTTTGGGAGGCTCAATCGAAATATTGAAAACAGTTAAGTTTGTCGCGATACCCTTTTGTATTTTTGTAAAACAAAACGGAAGTGGTTAAAATTTTCTATTCCCAAGGTTAAACCAATAAATTAATGTTGTCATCAAATTAATCATTCAAATCAATCAATTCTATACAATGATTTAATTTCTAATTATTACAACACATAATAAAATTTGAATGCAAATCTTTACATTTTCCAACTACTACGGAGAGTCAGCTGAAATAAACTATTTATTATAAGGTATTTAGATAATACAAATTAGAAATTAACACGGACACTTATTATTTGTGTGGTATTAATTTTAGCGTTGGATATTTATTGACATTAAACTAAAAATAGAGTAATATGTTCAAATATGTAGATTTTTTAATAATCATTTCACTCGTAGAAATGTTGCCATAAGTGTCGAGAGTAATCCCGCCCCTAAGACGAGAGTTCTTTCACGCAACAACAAGCCGCAGCAGAACATAAGGACACCTCCCCCGAGCACGGGGCCCAGAGCAGGTGACTTGAATGTGAAACCTATCCCCCGCCTACCCCATCCCGGTCCGCCACCCCGTGTTGCTGGTTGCTTGTTGCTCTCATATCGGTATAATATTACCATCATTCAGCAGCGGGACAGGCACACAATGCCAGTCGCAACGAAACAAAACAACTGATTGATTTTTTGTTCTTAGACGCCCACCACTAGTACGTTCTGTTTATATCTTAATACAATATGATGGTGCACAAAGTTGGTTTCGATATCAGACAACGTGTTTTTCTACGTTAAGTACGAAACGTAGAGGTACCTACCATTTTCATGTAATTATTTTACATTGTTTTAAATAACAACGTAAATACACAAAAAAAAGAGTTGTTAGAAACCGAAACACGTAAACATGTGGTAGATAACATATCTGTCAGAATCTGAAGTCTCGATTCTATTCAAAACCTCATTATGAATATTTTCATTTAATTTCTACCAGCATAAAATAAAGTCAATATTTTAATAGTACAATTTAACATACTTTTTTAATATAATTTAACAATTCTTTATTTAGTATACTGCTCCCCAACTCAAACAAGAAAAATCTTTCTCTATTGAGTTGCGTAGTTTTTTGTTAAAAAAAAGTTCTTTTTGAGATTAGCTTTTAAGATATAAATGTATTATTTATCGATTATACGTAAATAACTTTTTTTTAATACAGTATTAACATTTTGAGAGACGGATAACAAAATGAAATAGTCGAGTTTATTATTTGAAATATATATTGGTTACCAAAAACTTTTTTTTTTCAAACGTTGGAATAATTTCGGGTTAGTATATTTTATTTTATATTTACCTAGTAGATTGTCTATTATTATTTATATACCTATTCAGTGGCGTGCTATGGTCAAAGGTAGGCTGAGTATAGTTTTTCATGTTCGGGTATGAATTAACGCGCATTGAATATTTGGAAATGCGGATTTTATTATTATCTTTAGCTGATTTTTGTGGCCAACTGAATAATGAGCGTACAAATTTCTATAATTTCTTCAAAAGATATTCTGATGATTGTTAAGTGACATCAATAAATCAATTTTAAACACGTTATTTAAATGATCTAATCCACCGTTAATAAAATGTTAATAAAATTTTAATAAAATGTTAATAAAATTGTAATAAAGTGTTAATAAAATGTTAATAAAATTTTAATAAAATGTTAATAAAATTGTAATAAAGTGTTAATAAAATATAATAAAATTTTAATAAAATTGTAATAAAGTGTTAATAAAATGTTAATAAATAAAATATAATAATTATATCAAGGGTGTTTTTATAGGTAATCAATCTGCGCATTTGCTCAGTGATGAAAAGAACCATGGAAACCTTATCGAGGAAAAACGCCATTTGACTTGTTTTCAAAGCGGGGATTTTGGTCGTACATTATATTGTCATTTCTTGGAAATAATTGGGCCAATTGTTTTAAAGGGAGTTGAAGCTTGAAAAATATGAATACAAAAGTACATGGTTTTTATTTGAAGGACGTGGTATAATGCCCCGTACGATTGTGTCGTGGAAACTCGTGTTGGAGTAAACACTGCACGTAAGACTTCTTCGCGAAGGCCGTCGGAAATTCTTTTGAAAATAAAAACGAAAAACACAAACTTTTCACAGGTACAAATAAAAAGGTTTGCTTTGGAAAACAAACATCGGACCCACAGCAATGTGAAATGAATTCTACAAAACAACAATCCCGTCAAATTTCAATGAAGTAATGAAAACACAGGACCTGAAAATCATAACGAAGTTGATACGCTGCATGATTGCGGTATTGTGTACGAATTGGTAAATTCCGTTTATTTGATAGACATCACATCATATTATTTAGGGGATGAATATAATAGATTGAATACGCAATATTCTTGTATTACTATTTATGTAACAGCATAATTGGCAGGTATATATGGGCGTCTCATTGGCATGAATGTGTTCCTGAAGCCTTTGGCGGAAAACAATGAAGCCTAATTTGAATGTGAAGATTCGTATCCGGCCTTTCAAAATATACTACAGCTAAGCATACAGATTATGACATATTGCTCGGCATTTATTGCTCTCAATAGTCCTCAAGTCTTTGGTATTAACGATAAATTGACTGAATATAATGTTTCAATAGTTTTACGTCTCTACTTCACCTATGTTGTTTTAATGCCTACTGATTTTTGTAAGCAATGTCATTGATAGTATCGGAAAAAGCTTGTTGTATTTTGATTGTATAGTATTTTATGTATGCACGCAATGTCGTTAACGTAAAAAAATAAAACATACATACGAGTATGTATATATTTATATTTTTTAGGTAGTATTAATTTGTCACATATTCTTTATAATAATAATAATAATAACAAAGCATTTATATAGCGCAGTTTTGTGTTATTTCCCTATATAAGTGCTATATGAACAACAGATTTGTGGAATACACAATTTTGTGCAATATATATTAATTCCTAATGTAAAAGCTGTTGCTTGCACTTAGGAAAATAGTGCACGTTAATATTTAAAAAAAACTAGATAATGAAAACAGATATATAAAAGAAAAATATAAAATGTTTCAACTCTGGAAAGTTATGTACGAGTATGTATACAGAAATATTAATAAAAATTTCAAATATTACAACAGTATATATATATATATAATAAGTGTTTTACAAATATAGTAAAAATAAATAAATATGTAGAAACTTATGCGGTATGTTTTTAGGCAAATCGTAGACAAAAAGTAAGGAATAATTTGCTAAAAAATCTGCCTCAATACAGGTTTGCCCAGTGAGGCAAGTTGTGTCCAACTATATATATAGGTATAATAACTATCAAGCCATTTCTCCGCAGGGGTAGGCAGATAGGACGGACCCCCAAATAACTCGGTCTTGGCACACACTTCTTGCTTCATTCACCTTGATACATCGTCTCATATATTTTCCTCTGTTATTCTGACTTCTGACATGGCCCGATTCAAGTATTTGATTCACTTGATTGTGTCATGTCTCCCTCGGGCGTCCCCGGCTTCTTCTTCTATTCACATTCGCGTAATATATTCTCCTTACAATCCGTTCTTTGTTCATTTACTCTACATGCTCAAACCATTTCTCCCTTTCTTAATCATACTCATTACCAGTGGCGGTTTTTTCTAATGAGCAGTTGTGCAGTGAACTCCAAAAGAAAAAAAAAATACGACGAACACGACTAACTTGGATTATAACATTATCACAGTTTTAAAAGGGCGCAACTACTACATAGTAGTTTCTGGTATACATAACTAAACAGCACGCCACGACTCTATACTAAAAAAATCCAACACAGCGCGGCAGTCTTTACGATGCCAGAATTTGTGTCAGAGCTAAAATTCATTATTTCGGTGCGTAGCGATTGGAAGTTAAAAAAGAAACTGTATCTATTTCTTTGTGTGAATGCCATTAATTTTATTTTAGTATATGTATGAAGTTTTTCTTAGTTCTAATTTTGAAACAGTAAATTCATGGTGGAATTTGATATTTATAAACCTTCATAAATGTTTTAATAATTTTTTTAATGTTATCCACTGTTTTAGTTATTTTTGTGGCGAAATAAACACTTTCACAAATATGACCTTAGGATTTTTCTCGCGTTACTTAATACTTGTGGCTGTCTTAAAATAAAAATGTTTTCTTTTTATATCTAATACCTACCTCTCGACACCAACTTTTGAAACGAGGTGACTTCATAATATATAATATTTTATGAAGAAGAAAAAAAGCTCATAGAAAGCCGATATTCTTTCCTTTCTTAAATCGCTTTAATGTTGCACTCCCAATGATTTAGATCACGAACCGCCACTGCTCATTGATCATGAAACATTTTTCATACGATCATACGTAGTTTTACCATACATTCACCAACAAGAGATGAGAAATATTATGTTATTTATTTATTACTTTACTCAAAGACATATTATCTACAGCTGTTCTTTTTTAAAACTTAATACAAAAAACCACTTTATTTATAAACAAAACTTAAACGTGTCATAAATTGATATATTTATTGTGTTAAATAAAGATTTTTTTTAACTCACGTTACCTGTTATCGATTTCGAAATAGTATATCGTATTTTATATATATATATATATATATATACTATTTCGAATATATATTTATATATATTTTTAAATAAATATTTATATATATTTTTAAATAAATAAATTACAACAAAAATGTATATAAACGAGAAAACATTTTAAAATTAACTAAAAAAAACATTTTTCATGCTCTTTTCCTAAACGGTTTCTACAACAAAGATTCCTAAATGAGAATGACTGAACTATTTTTTTACAAGCCGTGGTGTCAGATGGGAAAAAGGCGAAAAGATATTCAATTAAGTGAAAGAAGTATTATACCTACAGGGCGGAATTGCATGGGCGATAAATCATAAAGTAAATTAGTTTGACACCGACACTCAAAGTTGAGCAAAAGGGAGAGAGCGGGAACCGGAACGGACTGCTGTAGGAAGGAGGAAACACAAAGTTTTTTAATAAAAAAAACAATCTATAGCAATTTTACTTGCTTTTGGCAGCTTTGTGTCAAAATTTGTATAGTTGAAATTGTTTATCCGATTAGTGCAGTTACGAGTAGGTAACAAACAATTTTCATAGAATTCATCACGGAACTACATCCCGGGTGGGATTTGACTTCAGTCACAAATTTTCTGTACAGGATCTGATACCTGACCAATGATCTCCAGTTCTCAGATCTTCCGCTGGGAACTTCTACCACGCAATTTGTTCCGCCATTCCTAGATCAAATTATGGATCGCCTCCTCTGGAGCACTCACTTGGTAACGATTTTTGGTATACTACCAACTTGCATTATTCGTTAGAGATTTTTTCTGCTTAAGAGTCAAGATTTACAGGCAAATCATTTTAAATAGTGCACGTTTGATAATATAGTGGTTCAAAATGGTTTAAACTAGATTGGAACACCTGCCTGCAGTTCCCCCCTACCGCGCAGTAGACCTACGATACAATACACCATGCATTTAGCAATACGTATTATTATGATACTACTCTTCACTCGTTAAACCGATGTCAGATCTCATCGTGTCGTTCATTATCCGTAGTTCTCCGTCTTACATTATAAATATGCTCTACTTTCACCCTGTACACGGAACAGGATAAGGGCAGATGATTCCTCGGCAGTAGATCAATAAGGCTTTTAGGAAGGGCGACAGACGCCGCTAGTATTTTGCTCGAGGAAGATACGAAGTTTTTCAGGCGCCCCTGTCCTCTGGGAGCGGGTCCGCAGAGGCCCCCGTAACATCGAACATTATTATTATTTATGCCCAGCCTATTTTTGTAAATATTTTACGACACATAATGCTTCCGAAGGCCTACTTGGAAACGTGATCTAAATATATGCAGAATGAAAACGGGTGTAGGACCTGAAGTAGATTAAATAGGCACGGAATTGAATCGATAAAAAATGAAAACTAAGTACTGAGAAAATGGAAAATCTCACAGAAAATACCGTGAGAATTTTGTAAAATCAAGTCGATGCATTCCTTCTGACACATAAGATTAGTGAATTATATTTAAAAAAATTATTATATTAATTTATTATTAACTAGCTTCGCTACCAGGTACAAATACACTTTCTTTTTGTAATGAATTATATGGCGTATTCGGTATTCTTTTTAACAATTAAGTATATCTATTGCTGTACAAATTCACGATTGAATCATGATTATCAATTTATACCGTTTTTATGTGCATTGCTACGCAGCAGCAAAAATCACTGCAGTAACTTAACGATTAGCACCCAAATATGCACACTTTGTACTCTGCTAAAGCAAGAAACACAACGAACGATTTGTAAATTCAATAGGGTAGTTAGGAAAATGTACAAGATTTCAAAAGACAAAATTTTTTAAAATTCTATATGAAATACGCCCTGGAATTTTAGGTAAAACGTTCAAAATCGCCTTTAATGGTTTTCAAACTGCACCAATTTTCAGACAATTTTGGCATTTATTTCATAGAATTAATATAATTACATTTTGAAATAGTCTTTTAAAACCTTATGTATGTTCTTAACTACCGGTGTAGAATTTACATATGAATCATTTGTATAATTGTTTGAGTTAGCAAACCACTAAGTGATTTTTAGGGCAATTTTTGAAGGTTGGCCAAATTTCTGGTAAAAATTTATCTCTTAATTAATATGGCAAGATACACATTGAAGGGAAAATTTTTCTTCCTCCCTTGGTGGGTCTAGCGATTTACCTTACACATCTAGACAAAAACCTGGAATACCAATTTACATGCATATAAATCTTTATTAATATATAATACATATATTTTAAACAATTCAACCTCTAGTATTTCAAAATGCGAGTCAAACGCAACGTTTAAATCCACATTATCCCCAAATATATATTCACCGTAGGTCTTATTTTACCACATTCATACGGCATCTGCTCAAAGGAATACTGCTACCAAATGATTTTAAGCGAGTTTATTACATTCGGCAACAGTTTATTGGAATTTTGTTTAGCAATTTCTCGGCCGCCCGGGGCCTAAATAAATCCTTGAAAAAACAGCGTAAAGTGGTAAAAGTCAAAAGGTAACAAACATAAGGTAGCAAAAAAAAAATGTTGGGCATGTACCGGCCCGCGGGCAAACTGATCCGTTCCCTCTGCAGACGATATCTCCATCCCTCGCCGGCGTACGGTACACTGCCACAGCACACAGCACACACGGCGGGGCGGGGGATGAGATTAAGCCGGTGCTGTCTTTGTTTTTCCGGACAGAAAGGCCCGAGGCGCGAGACTCTGGCCTCGACCACGGACGGTTAAACGAATAAGGAAAATTGGATATTCTTAGAAACAGATTGCGGGAGGGTATTCCTCTGCGCTGCATTTATCTGGGAGTATTTGTGATTTATCTGCTATTATAGAGGTTTCTTATATTATAAATCATACAAATTGTAATTTTTATTTTTTGGCATATATAATATTGTAACAATTATAAATGTTCGTATAGCAGCAGTCATCAAATAAAAAACAAAAACTCTGGTGAAGGGTAAGAAGTAAGTTAAGTACAAATTTACCCTCGTGGGTCAGGTAAATTTATATTCAGCAACCACTTCATATTTTGAACTCGTTTTGACATTGCATTACAAACCGTAGATTAAACAATACGAACTGTTAAAAACATTAGATTCAAATGATGAGTGGAGTTACAAAAATGACGTTTGGGAAATATAATTTTTTTAATAAAATCGAGGCATCATGCTGAAACAATAGACAAACAGTTTTTAATATTTAATAAAAATTAAAATTAACTAAGTTAAAATTAAATATTTTAAATACATTTTTATTTAAATATTGTTTATTATACACTTATTGACGAAATAACTGTTTTCAGTTATTTCGTTAATAATTTAGAAATATTCATTTAAGTGTCAAAAAATAAGAAAAGATACTACAAGTTCCATGTTTCAAAATTCATATCTCAGTCGAAGTTGTAGTAAAATAAACAAATTAATAACATGGGAAGCAATACGCTACTGTGTGTTGTATACACTGAACGGTGGACGCAAAGCATCCTAGTTCCCACCGAAACAAAATAAGCAGTTTAAATATGAAAATTGAATCAGACGGCCTTCTTATATTATGGTCGCGCATCAAAGGAGGTCCGAGGGGCGCTTTCTTGTGCGGGCGCGGGGTACGGCGGGAAATGAAGGGCGATGGGACCGGAAAGGGGATCAAAGTAGGCATTTCCGGACAAACCGAACACGTACGGGACAGAAAACAGACGGCACGCATGAAACATTCGAGAACCGGTCAAAGGAGACACGAATGAGGTCCGGCGTAGTTGAGGATGTATTGAAAAGGACATCAATCCTTCATCTAATCTTGGGATGTTCTCTCGCATCGGGATGCGCTTCAATCGAAGGGTTGGCGATTGAATGAAAATATAAAAAGAAAATACAATAATCAGATAATTTCAGTCAGAAATTATTACCGATCTTTATAATGAAATCCGTGCAAGAGTTGCACGGTTGGTTTTAGTGCATTTTAAGCGACGAAAAAAAAAATAAATGCACATTTTAGAAATTATTATTAACAGTTTATGGGGACACGAATGAGGACTTACTGCCAGATGGCAATTTATTTCAGTCGAACAAGTTTCAAAGGGTAAATTTATAAAAAAAATCGAATGGCGTAAATGTAAACAACAAACAACATGTTAAAAAATTAATAAGAAATACTTTTATAATTTCTTCAAAATATTGGTATTCGTGTATTTAAAATATCATATTTATCCTTGTTATTTAAAATACAATTTATTATTAATGTAAAAAGCTGGTTGGATAGTATTTGGGAAGTTTTTTATTAACAAATTTGATGTACTGTTATTTAAAAATTATTTGTGGATAAAAATAAACACACATTATTATTTTTCGCAGTTAATTATTTGTCTATACTAGTCATTATTATTTTTTTCGTATGCTTTGTATTCTGATGAGGGAAGCTTCACTTTCGATACATGTTGATATTTATTTATTAAATAGTGGTGTATACAAAGTATTTCTTAAATGTATTAAAAATTACTTTGTATTCACCATTTTATTAATATACATATATCAACATGACTTTCGAAACATATTGATATATGCATATTAATACGAAGTAATTTTTAATTCATTTATTAATAATGACGCAACAAAATAATTATATATTTATTGAAGAAATAATGTTTAAAAAGTAGTATAAAAATAATAAAAAAAACTAATGATATTATAAAACAATTGTCTTCAAGTTGGAAAGGGGTGGGTGGAATAGGAGTGAAAAAAATGTGTGAGAGTGCGGAGAAATAATTTTTGTAGCCTTGAAATCGGGATTTGATAGAAGACCCTGACAGAATGTTGAAATAACGAAAAAAAAATACAACTTCTGGATGAATTTCGAATGTTTAATGTACTGACAGATATATGTAGATTGTAGATAGCAACAATAATTAATAACAATTTTTTTGTTTATATCAGTCTATTTCATCAAAAGCGTCATTAAGTTTATTGCAAAACATTTTGTTTATCGAAATTTATTTGAATAACGTAATTCCAAACGACCCATCAAGAAACACGTAATAAGAAACAAGCGTAAAAAAACGCGGCTCTTTTATATTTATCCTTTACGGTGCGTATTTCAAGCGGTGCAAACTACCTGAAAATCACACACTCCAACAGTATATGAGGCTTATGCCGCCGGTATATTACCAAAGTTGCCACCCCATAAAGTTTGATTCGCGGCCGGGAAATCTCGCAGACCGCCCCGTAAAGAACTATGCGCGAAGTAGAGGCGGAGTGGGCTAAACGGACTCGGGAAATTTTCCGTGGCCCACAATGAACACGAACATTTTAACCGCTTCAACATTTTCATCGGCTTAATACAATTTGGGCACTGGGAAAACTTGAACACGTTCTTAAAAAAAACGGACCGTAGGATAGAAAAAAATATCAGAGGATTGAGAGGTTTTATTTTATTTTTTTCTTTTTTAGAATCGCCTTCTTTACATTCAGTGTTTTCCTTCTTCAATATTCATTACACCCTATTACTTAATTCCTATAATTCTTCTCTTTCCTGTCTCTATCATTCCTTTATTAATTTTATCTCTTTGATATAAAATAATCTAATGATTCGCTGACCTCAGAACGTGTTTGGTTAAAGTAATATATTTTTGTTGTTGATTTACAAAGTTTTCCAATTTTCTATAATTTCTCTATTATTATGGCCGTGGAAGATGATGTATTTATCATTTCGACCTTTGGTGTGCCACTGAAATGAAGTACGTTACCTCGGAAGGTCAATGAGAGCTCTGTTGGGACCCCTCTTTTTGATATACGCGCAGTTTATGAGTACGGGAGAGGATCACAATTGATGCTTTCATGTTAGTAATATTCAGGGCACTGAGATATTTTCCTTTTCATGATATTTTGCAACAATGGCGTAGGGCCGGAATGAGAGTCACTTGGACAATTTTAACTTCCAATCCGCCCCTACTAGTGAGTACGCAGGTTATGTCGGTAGGAAGTACGTTAACTGGGCAGAAAGTAGCAGTAGTTGGTCGGCCGAACTTTCAGGCAATAACAGGCTAGGCTGCTTGGCCCCTTTTACAGCGTGATGACGGTTTTAACATAACACCCTATTTGTGTTAAAATGAACGTGCCTTGTTTTATGACCGACCTAATAAAAAGGTTAAATGCACAATACGATATATTGCGCTGTGGATTATTTCACGTCAAAAACTGTGTTTATACACACATATATATACATACATACGCATGCACGTAGGACTTGAATTTATGAAACTTGAAATATGGTTAATACTTGTGATTTTTAGTTGGCCGATAACTGTAATAATGTGAAGTGTTTGATTTGAGTTCCGTAGTGGCAGAGTGAGGCAACGTTAGATATTCCTTTATAGAAGAGCTGCCCACTCTACTATAAAGGAATATCTATTCACTCACTCTGCCCATTCCCAGCATAGATACCGAGCTAGTCGCTCGCTAGGCATTTAAGATCTCCGGTAATCTTCCATATAATAAAGTGTAATCCAGGACCCCGAGTTTAAAAAATCGTCCTTCTGTTCCCACATTAAAGCCAAGATAACATTGATATAAATAACCGTGCTCTTCATTCATTCAATAATATTTACCTAAACAACCCTAAAATTGACATTTTAACGGATTCACTGGGCACGTTTAAAAGGAGCATCTTGAATATGATATAAACTGCTTAATGCGCATACATATGGTATCACTTCTATAATATGTAGATCACCACTTTTCACCCGGTAAATACATGTATAAATAAGACACTGTGAGGAAACATATCAGAGGTACCCAGTATGTAATTTTAATTTCTGGATTTGTTTCTCACTATAATCAATGTACTGTTGTGTTTCGATAATAAAAATAAACAAGATGTTTTATTTAAAAATAAAACAATAACTTCACTCGCCTGTTTGTATCAATCTATAACACATGTGCATCTTAGTTCATAGTTTAGTTGTATACTGCCCTGAAGAAGCTACGGTAGTAGCGAAACCCGGTCGGCTAAAGTATAAATAAAAGTGATTGTTTTATTTTTTTAATTATAATGTCACATCACCAAGTTACCGCTTCATATGAAAATATAAGATGTTTTAACGCCCTAAACGTCACTTTGCAGGTTGCCAACGCAAGCAATACAAGAAATAATTTCTATAAAATGACGAAAATCTTCAAACTGTAATCTTTTAGATTCTATGAAACAAGTTTGAAAACCAGTGAAGGCATTTTCGAGCGTTTTACCTAAAATTCCAGGACGTGTTTCAGAAATATAGAACTTAAAAGCTTATTAAGAGTATCTTAAACTACGGAACGAAGTACCAACACATTTACATTATTGCCTATACGAGAAAATCTTCAGCGTAATAACAGTAGGGGCTAGAACCAATGACCTTAACGCTCTGCTACGGAGTTCCTCAGATAGAAACATAATAAGTACCCATACATAACTGAAATCATATTTTTAAACTTATAGATATTGTCTATAGTCTGAAAATCAATACTGTCGATATATAAAATATATAGTAGACTAACCCCAATATAGATAGAAGCATATCATATTTGTAAGAAAGTCGTAATATAGTTGACATATTTTTTCATATTGTCTGTCTCTTGGTCAGTTTACACTGCAAAAGCAAACTTACTGAAATGGTTGTGTATACAAAATACCACATCATTCAAGGAGTGCGACTTCCGTTTGTGTTTCGATATAATTGGACGCTCAGGGATCTTCTTGGAGCTTAGCAAGTGTTGAATACATTAGAAAAATGTTTTCAAGACATATTATGAATTATACAACATTCACCATTCTCACCTCTGTGCCAAGACAGGGTCGAGAAAATATACAAAAATGTTCTTTTTATTGACATCTAATATGTTTTTGTGTTATTTATCAACGTTTCGCGATTAGTTGTGATGATTACACATTTAAAATTGAAAGGACTGAGCAAAAGTTAACGATGACAGTTCTGGAGCCTTAGATGAGACAAACAGATTTTCTTCCCTATATTTAGGTAAAATACAAGATTCCAAAAGTGATAATATTGATTTAAATTAATGAACGAAAAAATAGGGAGCTACATGGACTACTCATCAGTCCAGCCGACTGTCTTCAAGATTCGCCCACAAGGTTGTTTAAAATTACATATTTAAATTTATTTAGAGTTACTGAAAGTTCCGACCAAAGTTAATAAAGGGATTCAAACATCACAATCTACAATGCATGCAACGCCGAAACACAATTGAATAAGAGTTTCATTTTCATTTAAATGAAATATTTATATTGATAGAATTTCCAGACCCTTTGGCATCGGGACGCGGGATGTAGGGTACAGGTACCGCCGTAAATACCATCATAAAAACAACAGGGGAAGTTGCTCTTTCATGCAGCTAATGGATGGAGTAAGGCGATACATCTGGTGGGGGCGGACGGTGCAAGCGGGGGGTGGAGGAGGAATTAAATCTCAGCGGAGCAGAGAGGAGGCGGCTAAGAAGCTTCTACTTGCTTTACAAGAAAATTATTTGATTTTCACTAGAGGGAACGAGGCTGATTTTTTGCACATTTGCAGCAAATCAATACAAATTTAATATTTATTTACGAGCAACGTAGCCAGCCCGTAGTATCTGAACGCGCTAATATTATTTATATTTACTATACCAACTTTGATTGAATGTTCCCTTTTTAATTTATTGATTATTTTGATAGTTTTTCTCACAAGTCCGTACCTTTATACAAAACGCGACATTTGTAAATATGTAAATACCAAATATTACCATTTATATCGTAGAGCCGATTTCAATATTAGTAGAACAGCAGTATTTTTAATGTGTTTTAAATACAGTGTTAAGGTATTTACTAGCGTTGTTACGTAGCCTCAAGGAGATATTACTAAAAAATGGGGCTTAAAAATTGGCTTAGTGTTATTATTAATACAAGTAAAACATTTGTTCCGATGTTAATCAGTAAGTCGAAAAAATGAACAAACAAAACCTTATTGCCATATTGTACACCGGTAGACTATTTCAGGATTTAAAAATATCTCTATGCGACTAATCTAACAATATGACAAAAGAGAGATTAACACATGACATTTTCCCAAAAGATTTTTAAAGCTTTTATTAAGTTTATAACTTTCGAAGTATTAATACGCCAATGAAGATAACTGGCTCTTGAGTTTGGCGTAGGAGTTAAACATGTTAAGAACAATAATAATACAACTTTAAACATAATATATGGTTCAATATATTATTATCTAAAAACAAAATTAGTATAACCGACACTTTGAAATATGAACAATTTAGAAAAGAAAATTAATTCCCTGAACTTAGATAATGTTATATTGTACCCCTAATAATGTACTATCTGGCGAATATTACTATTTGATTAATTATTATTATTAGTCTAAAAGTGTTTTGTTGATTTACGTTTGTATTTATTTAATAAGTTTTTAATTTTAATTTCATATTACCTGTTCTAACTATGTATTCATTTTATCCTATGTTTGTAAATACTCCTCCCATAACCACGAGCTACTGGAGCTCAACTTATGGAGAGTAGAATAATAATAAGTAAAAAAATCATGTATTATGTTATAATTTTGTAATTTTTTGTAATAAAATAAATAAAAAAAAATAAAAATAATGAACGGAGGTATTTAAATAATGAATATTAAGTACTAGAAATCGGGTAGCATTAACGGATGTAAATATAGCCTATAATTCCAATTATAATTTATTTATTTTTTAACCTTTTGAGAAGACTTAAAATATTTCATCCTTTGTAAGTAATAAATGATAATAAAATCATCACGTAGCGACCACGTACACTTTTCCAAATAAAATAACTAACAGCTAAAACAAAAAAAAACTATGATTTGAGTTTTTTTGTAGGTTGGGGTTGCGTTAAGTTTAGTGGGACTTACCCTAATGGCGCTACGAAGAACGGCATTGATAAATAAATAAATATTCTCAAGTCCGTGTACGGTTGTAGGTATTTGGGGTAGTAGGGAAATAATACCTTACAACCACATTCATCCGGACAGCCTCCTTTGATTTATACTTCAGTTCCTCCCTCGGCGTCTAGCGCTGATGATATTAGGTAGACAACTTTCGGGTATTTTACACTGAGTAGTCGCAAAACTTGCCAAGAATATTTCGAGCGAAACTCTCAGCTTCGGGGTGCGCACCAAATGTAAAGCGAATAAGCAATACGCTGTTATTTGCGGGAAAATATCGGCTGACAATAAAATTCACGTTGAATGAAAGGTAAGCACGTGTGAACATTCGATTTTAATATTTGTATACCGTGTTCGTTTTGGGGGCGAAAAAAACTCCCGGCGTTTTTTTCATGCCAAGGACGACTGCCTGGCAACAATGGCGATCATTGGCGACACTTTTTAAGAACGGAGAAAAGGGGAATACGTACTGAAAGGCCCTCAATATTGTGAACACGAAATTTATAGGTAATATTAAAAACATGAAATAACTAACAATCAAGGGATTTCCTCGTATGATTAGGCAAAGAAGATGTAAGGCTTCATAACTCCGTCTTGGCGTACACTCTTTGGTTAGCACTTTTTTTTATTAAGACAAATATTCCTAGGTTACCTCTAACCTGGCTATATTTTAAATCCTCTACATTTTTTTAAACATTAAATTCACACAGGAGGCCCTGAAGAAAATATTTTCCCTCAGGTCCTATGTCATCTTTGGGTATGTTTTAAGGATTTTTTAAGGAATGGAAGGAGAAGAAGTTCTGGGAACGAAAAAGGCAGTAGGGGTGGGTTGGAATTCGGGAGTGATGGACGTATGAATCCATCCCCTCTACGGTGTAAGGCGATGGGTCGGGAGTCCGGCTGGAGAGGTCAAAGGGTCTCGCCATACCGACCTCTTCCGATCCGGTTGACGCATCCGCCGCCAAGATCTGAACAAATCTCACGCCATGAACCCGGGCACCCCTGCTAAGTAACCAAACGTATCGAAACACTCGGGGTGACCTATGGCAGAGGTGTTACTACCGTCATTATAAGCGGAAAAAGTTGCATATGCAATGATGGCGGTCTTAGTCAGCAGAGGATTGCACCCGCGACGCCTGGGTAGCCTAGGACCGCGGCCCGACCGACTAACCTAACTGGTCATTCAATTCGTATTTTTTCGTAAAACCAAATGTTAATATTACATGACTTAAGTATTTGATTAACTTATTTTATTTTATTTTAAAAACCAAATGTTAATATTATATGACTTAAGTATTTGATTAACTTATTTTATTTTATTTTAAAAACCAAATGTTTACAATATTTATAAACACTAAACCAATAATAGGTTTTCATTCAAGGATCTTGATCATTCAATTACTTACAAAAAAGTTACAACTTTAGCTTCACCTGATAGTACCAGGTCTTTCTGGGGCTTCACCAACTTAGACTTCCGTTAATTGCGAATCATAATTCACATGACACACTATCATTGGTCCATCCGTTTTACTTTTCTAAACCATCTAAGCGACCCTATTAAAACATAGTCATCAATCTTGCAATGGCCCACACGTAATGTGCACCAGGCATCGCATTTGAAATACAAATAAAAGTAATCAAATGAAACACTCAAACTTTGTTTTAACCACATTTATTTTACACTCCTACCGGTTTCGGAACAACCGTTCCATCGTCAGTGTATACGGCAAGTCATCAGTATACGAGGTGTGTTCAAAAGAAAAGGTGAATTTTGAATTTTCGCGGGCTGTGTACATTCGATTATCGTTTTTTTTTGTTATGTTGGTGCACATATGTTTATCATATGTTAGCATTATCAGCCATTTTGGATCAGTGGTTTGTTTTTGACAACTGGAAAGGTTAGTGACGTTTTGTTTTTTCTTCGATTTTTTGGATTTTTTGAAGAAATGCTGATAAGGACTGTTATAAATAAAACTGACGGGAGGTGGGGATGTGGGGAGAGGAGGAAGGTTGGGAAAGAGCGGTTACGGGAGACCGTTCATTGGTTTAGACTTACCCCGAGGGTGGTGTCTTGACGGGGAGCTCGGCTCTGGACATTCGACTAGCTCAGTTTCGGCAGGCCAAGAAGCTCCTCTGCAGGGCCGTAGGCCGACAGGCAGTCTTATAATTGGGGTCGGGGACTCTAATACTACGCCAAATGAATCTACTAAATGCTTTCAGACTCAGAGTTTATTCAAGGGAAGGCACATACATGGTAAGTTATGCTACAATAATCAAAAGCTAGCCTAACCTCAAATGGAAGTTACGGGAGATTATTCTCTCTGATATTCTCTAAACGGGCATGATAACGGGGACTCGAATAAGTTACAACACATACGAGGAAATACAAAGTCAGCTTACAGTCATAATCGTGGCGGCAAAAGGATCCTAGTGGAAGTCTCGGGCTTGGACATCAGTACACTGAAGTTAAGTTACATTTACGAGAGAGTCGCCATGTACCGGTGCTCTGTGGTTATACTAATGCATCTCGCACAGTGGGCGTTAACCCAGCATGCATGATGATATGGCGCTACAATTTGCGGCTACCAAAATGGCTTCTAGCGCGCTCTTTTAGAGACGCAGTTGACTGGATCGTAGGCGGCGGACAAGAGGGAAGTGATTCGGAAGCCGGGTGAGAAGGAAGTGTGGGAGCGTGGGCGTGCAAGCTACCGTTGTGGCAAGCGTGGCGCTGGCGTCGTTTTACCGTTTGTCCACGAGTAGCTAGAGTCTTCCTAGGATCTTTCTGTCGTTACGTAACAGGACATAGAAAAAAAAAGCAAATCTAAAATTTCACTTCAATCGGACTGATGATGCCACAGAAAACGGCTATCAAGTTCCGACAAAAACTTGGAAATTCCACCATAGGATTTACAATTACTAACAATTTTTTTCTAAAAAGAATCAATTTTTTGGATTTTTTGAAGAAAAGCTGATGAGGACATAGAAAATAAAGCAATTCTAAAATTTCACTTCAATCGGACTGATGATGCCTCAGAAAACGAACCTAAAGTAAAAAATTGAGGAACACACAAAAACGTGACTAACCTTTCAAGTTGTGAAAAACAAACCACTGATCCAAAATGGCTGATAATGCTAACATATGATAAACATATGTATACCAACATAACAAAAAAAAAACGATAATCGAATGTACACAGCCCGCGAAAATTCAAAATTAACCTTTTCTTTTGAACAAACCTCGTACACTTGCCCTGACGATGGAAAGGTAGGCGTGTAAAATAAGTGTGGTTAAAACAAAGTTTGAGTGTTTCATTTGATTGTAATGGATAACCACAAAGTGATAGCTTCATACAATAGTATACAAATAAAAGTACCTACTCAGCATTAAGCAATTAACAAAGGTGTTTCCATTACTAAAAGGTAGTTAGAACATTTAAAATATAATAATATAAAATGATTATTATCATTTGTCGGCTAAGCTAGTTGGTGAAGTTCGCAAGTTTATTTATTATTCACAAACATGATAGTATTTTGTTCGCAAACAAGGGCCGACTGGCGAAACATCTTAGACATTGGCTATATTCATTATGGAGGGTCGAGTCAAAAATCCCCAGAGGTCGGGAAGGGCCGCAGCGTACCTAATTATTAGTTCATAATCGTAATACCATCTTGGTTAAGGGTAACACGTTGCTTCCGCCAGGATGGGATGGAACTCTTCAATGTAAGGATACCAGAACGCTACATTTTCCGAAAGGATATACAGTTTGACATCAAAAAGAAGAACTTTAATTAATTGGAACTCAAATTTTCAATGACTCTTGCAACACCAATATTGGAACAAAATACAAATTTTGGTACATTCAAATGTGAGGTCATACTCCCGATTTGACAGTGCGACATTTGATAGAAAAAAAAATCGTTTAAATGTATTTGTTTTTTGATTTAACTGGGTGTTTCTTCCACGTCCTTTTTTATATTTTGATTAATATCTAATAAATAGCTTCGTTCATGTGTAGATTAAAAATAAAATAAAAACATATTTCCAAGAAATTATCTAGCTTACAAAACGTTCAAAAATAAATAAAAAATGTTCGAATAAACCAGCTAAGAAAATTATGAAGAAGTACTTCTTTGTGGGAAAGTATCACTAATGTTTGTACGAGTGTACTGCATAGAGGTGTATCACAGTTTCCTTATTTTACCTTTCAACCATCTCGGTGTTGCTATTTAAAGCAATTTAAAGATGAGAGCGCTCTTCTACGTATATTTTGAGACTGAAAAAGTACTATGTTCCATAATCAATTTGAGGCTTATTAAAAAAAATAAACGTTATTTTGTTTCGCTGCGTTAATTTTATTTCAGTCATATTGTCCTGGAGAAGGCGCGGTTTTGTCCGTTCGTTTAAACTATCCTTGAATTCGAAGTAAAGAGAAATACTTGAAATGTTTTTATGTATTGACAGTTTCCCAATCCCGCCCTGTTCAGATGTTCATTTGAAAAGGGTGCGGGCGGGGCAAAAGCGATTACATGTTAATTACGGGAAGTTCAAAGCGCTTGTGTACTCCTTTCCACAACTTACTTGACTTCTGCCCCCGAACACAGCCGACGGTGTTTTATGTGGGTTACTCTGTGTGACCCACTGAGTGAAGAAGATGTGCTATAATTCTAAAGTAACTAACTAGTGGCTTTCAACGTACAAATTAAGAAAAAAAATCTGGAAAAATTGTGTTATTTACTACAATTTTTTTTTGGAAACGACGAACTATTATTTTTATATATTTTTTTGTATTTGACCATTTAATTTCGAATATGTTTTTTAAGCTCGCTTTCATAGTGAAAAAAAGGCGAATTTTGTTTGCCTCCAAAAGCAGGACCTATTTAAAGTGATTTGAAGAGTTCCATACGATATTGAATCAGATGATGTCCCAACAGTTGTCAATATCTACAAATTGCTACGTAATGGCGCTGCGAGTAGGGTAATATTATGTCAGGGGCGTTAACATAGACCTGTTGGTATATCTAAATAATCGAATAATTTTAAAAATCTATTTATCGTTCAAATTACCGCATGCCTACAATAAAATCTACGTAAATATCAGTGGCGTGCATTGCACTATGACGAAAGGTGGGCTATGGGTAGTTTTTGAAGTTCGGATATGAATAATTGTGCATGATATCTGAAAATGATTACTTTATTATTACCTTCCGCCGATTGTTGTGGTAACTGAATAACTGCGCATACAAGTTCCTTGCCAAATTCGTGGACAAAACACATTTTGATCAGAAAGCAGTCATAATAAAAAAAAAATCTGGTTTCTTTTTATGGTTCGGTTTTTTAACAGAAGGCATAGCTTTTCAGCCTTTATAGACGGCACGTCACTGCTATATACATCTATGTTCGTTGTTATATCAGAATAATCCGTTTAGGTGAATATGTTTCAATGGAATTTCTTATTAAGAAACTAATGATAAGCAAAGTTAGGTTTTAATTAATTATGTAAAAATGGCATGAGAAAATCCAGACAGAAAACAGATGATGATTATTTCAAAGCCCACTATGTTCGAGAGTTTTCGCCGCTTTAGCACACATTTTTATGGTTTATAGTTGAGATTTAAAGAATTTGAGGGAAAGGAAATCATAGACCCGGAGCCTGAGCAATTCAAAAAATATTGGAAATTAAGAAAATGTATAAAATAAATAATTCAACTAATAAAAAAAAAGTTTTTAAATTTTAATAATAACTATTATTATTTAATTTAATAAACTGTTAATTTATATATCGCAAAATTAACTTGATCAGAATATATAAATAAATTAATTAATTAAGATTTACTTTGTAATCACCACTTTACTAAAATATACATACAACAGGTTTAAATTTTTTACATACAAATACAACCGGTTCACAATTAGACAAATAAGAATTTTTTTAAATGATATAAAATGTTTATAGTCAATTAAATAATATTAATAATAATTTATTTTTTTAATTGATATCTCTTGAATATATTTTCATATTAATATTAATAATAATTTTTTATTAATTACTCATCTACTTTAATCAATTTTTGGTTATGTTTTTAATTTGCATATTCTTACATTATCGTGCTCTATGTTCATCATGTGTTTATACTTGACATTATTATTTTTTAGTATTCTGTATATTCCTGATAAGGAAAGCATCGCTTTCGAAACATGTTGATTTGTATATATTAATAAAGTGGTGATTACAAAGTAATTTTAAATTAATTTATTAATAATGACGCCACAATGTGAATACCAATAGATTGAAGAAATCATAAAAAAAATATGAATTCAGATTAAAATAAACATAGGTAGGTATTCACCAGTCACAGAGGTAAATATCTCAGAATTCAAGTTCAATATTACAACAATTTATTAAGGGTCAGTACTCAAAAACGGATATAATAAAGTCTCAGAAGACAAAAATTCCCAATCTGTAATCTTTTAATTTCTACGTAATAAACTATTTGTATAGAATTTACAGATAAAAAATTCGTAGTATTTCTCGTGTTAGTAGACTAAAAAGAGTGTATTTTCGGGTGTTAACATATAGTTGCAAGTGGAGATAAGTATAAATAAGTTCCAATTTACTACACACACATATAATCGTTAAAACCTTAACGCCGCTTTCACACGATTCGCTTTTGGCTTATCAACGCCCTGTTGAATGACAGTTGAAATCGAAATGATAAATGGGAACCCTCTTTCAACGAAGTTGATCAACTGATCGGTTGAACCGAATGAAATTGATCGGTGGTCCACTTTAGTCGATTAAGCGTGAACCGTGGTTCGAGTTGACGTCGGATCGACACGTGCGAACGACTTTCTTCGACTTTAATGCCATAATTTATTTTGGTTTTGCGGGTTCACCGGACCCGTAGTATTTTAGTTTTTTTTTTGTTTTAGTGCAAATGTTTAGGGGACATGCTTAAATTTTCTGTTACATCAAACGTTTACCGTAGGAATAAAGCCGAAAATTAAAATGTATATTATGATAGTGCAAATTAGCCACAAATTCCGGCAGACGTTAAAACCATTTTTTTAAAGACATATATTATTATTATATAATGCAGTATGTTATACAGTACATTAACTTATTTTTTCTCATTTTCATTATCTTGTGTTGTTTTTCTTTCTGTTACAGTGTTTATATTTTATCATTTAGTTTACATTATTGATTTTTTTAATTTTTTTTATTTGGAAGACCAACAGTTAATAAGTATAATGAATAAGTGTTATAAATTTGACCATTTACAGGTTTCACATAGGTATTATTTATTAAGTGAATCTAGTGATTTGTGAAGAAATCAAAGTAAAATTAAAAAGATAATTTTACAAAATAAAGAAGAAATATAAATTTAAAAGTTACACATAATTTGTTATGATGTCTGGAAAGGAAGGGGGTAGGTAGGTGGAAGGGTCGATCTAGTTGAAATGTGTTCGTGTGATTTTGTATTAATAAAAGAACAAGAAAAAATAGTGCATATATATAAATAAACAAAGAAGAAAATAAATAGATAGGTGGTAGTATGAGGTGAGTAGATACCAGATGTTATAGGGGCTCGATAGATCGCCGGTGTGACTTTATGGAGTATAGTGTAGAGTTAAAGATGTCAAATTTTGAGTAGTGCGTATTAAAAATATGTGAGATCCGATAAATGAAGGAGTTTTGCTTAGAATTAGTGTTGCATCGAGGAAGGCTAAGAATTTGGTCGGATCTGGTTAGTCTATTGGGTACTCGTAGTTGGATCATCAGCTGAGATTCTTCGATCTTCCAATGACAACGTATTGAAAACGCTGTCGACTCTTGATGATTTATATGGGGACGGTAACTACGAAAATCTAAGTATCGTAGAAAGCAATTTTGAACATGTTCCAAGTTGTGCACATATGTTTTATATTGTGGGTTCCATACTAGTGACTTGTGAAGTAAAAAATGTAAATGTCATTTTGGTCTTTGGTGAATTTTTTTTAGTTTTTTTTTTTAAATTCAATTAAAAATAAATGATATCGATGAAGATGACACAAAATGAACTTGTCTCATTACCTAAGTCGGTTGAGCATTGCCCCGGATAGGCAGAGGACCTGGGTTCGAGTCCCAGATGCGACTGAAATATTTTTAGTTTCTGTCCTTTTGTCCGGTTTCGTCTTTCATTTAGGTTATGTTAATATTATTTTCTTCAATGATTAAATATTACGATCAGGTTTTTAAATCTCAATAAAAATAATTAATAATTAAAAATAAATTCTTTCAAAAGTCGTCGCTAGTCAATCACCCAAGTAATCTCCCAACACCGCACCCCGACCCTTACTGATCAATACCCTTTTTAATAATAATAATAAACGGATTATTTCTATAGCGTCGTTTTTGTGAGAAAATCAGCCCAAGGGCGATTTAAAACATAAATTATCTAACCTATACCTTATCACCTAGACTTATATCTAATAATTTACATCTAAGATTTATTACTAATGACTTACAGCTAAGATATATAACTAGAAACTAATTAATTCAGACTTATAATTAGTGACTTAAATCTAAGACTTATATAGCTAGCGACTTACATCTAAGACCTGTAACTAGTGACTTAAAACCAGTGACAAACATATTTATGAACAGGTGAGTCTTTTAAACAATGTTGTATGGCTAACAAGCGTACTTGAGGTGAACCTTCACAAAACTGCGCTATAGAAATTTACTCTTATTATGATTATTATTATTATTAACACCTATGGTTTAGGAAAAGAGACTTACAACTAGCATATTTACATTTTAAAATAAATTATGTAATGATTGTTGCCCTTGTTTTCAGTGATAATATACACAACAACGGAACGTGTTTATGTGTGATACAAAATGTTACTATTTACAAAAATCAGAACAACAGTGGGACGAGTTTGTATATGAAACATCACAGCTATACTTGTTTCCTCTGATCAATTTGAGGATAATTTATATTCTAGATGTTAATTAATGATGATGGTAATGCTAAACAGAGACTTTTATATAATAAAATTTAAAAAATGTTATGATCGCCAGAAGAAAAAGATTATGTATATTTTTTAATTTTTAGTTTTATCACATGGGTGCAAAAATGCATTTAATAGGTTATCTGGATTTAAAGAAAGGTAGAGATATATTAAATGAATCATAATTATTACCCCCATTCGTCGCTCAACATTAAAACAGATACATTAACACAGAGAAGGTGTTCGGCTCCCACTGATATGGTATATTGGTAGATATTTATTACAACAAATGTTTTTCTGTATCTGTTTGTACATAATTAGTTAAGAAATATTTGTACAACGCCCTTGAGGTGATTTTTCACAAAAAACGGCGCTATACAAATCATCCAATTATTATTATTAACGCCTTGATTATCTCATCAGTAGCGAATTATTGCTTGGAATTGCTGGGAAATTTAGTTTTGGACATGAATGTGTTCACGAATTTATGGAAATGAGTATCTGAACAGGGGAGTTTTTAGTTTAGCTCTAAATTCTGACGGACTGGTTATGCATCTCAAATCCATAGGGAGTATATTCCATGCCTTAGGGCCAGATACTCTGAAAGCACGATCGCCAAACTTAGTACTCGGATCTCGTTTAGGTTCTTTCAGCCTTCCGATAGCAGATGATGTCGCTGATCTAAGAGTTGACTGACTTAGACTAGTATTTTCCGAAACACATAGCTCAGAGATTTGATACTGATATTTATAAGCCATAGCTTTGAACACCATCCAGCACAACTTGCACTTGATCCTTTCAGGACACTTCAGTCAGTGAAGATTTTTGCGAAAATTTGAGTACCCCAGTGCCAGCCTTGCTGCGGCGTTGAACACTGATTGCAGTTTATCAGTTTGGCATTTTGGGAAGACCTGGGTAGATGCCATTGCGGTAATCAAGACGTGATACAATATATGAGTTAACCAGTAGTTTAGTTGCCTCTGTATAAGGGTTGCGTCGGACTTACTTAAGTTGTCTTAGGTAGAAGAAACCAATGCTGATTCTCCTGCTTATTTAATGGAAAGTCCGAATCAAGATAAACGCCCAGAAGTTTGATGGTTGTTTTCAGAATTACATCGTTGCCAGAAATAGGAATTAAATGTCGGCGTCTGTTCGTGGCTGCCCATAGAAACTCGATTTTTGAGTTGGAAAAAAATGTGAAAGTTGGCCGGTTACTTCCTGATACATCCGGTATATTGTTAATTCGTTTTAATTAGCATCTTAGAAAATTTGTGATTAGACCTTTTGTTCCTAATTTCACTATAAATTATGTCGTTTACCCGAATAATAAAAAATTCAACTTCAACATTACAACATATTAAAAGAAAATATTAACAGAACTACTAAAACATTGTTGACAGTTTTAACATCATAATTATTCTCAGAAGAAATTAATACATGTCTCCTTCAAATAAATTTACTAATCTATAAAACTACTTAGAAATCCCTTTGAAAAATATTATTAAAACGCACGCAATTACAAAATTGTTTGACGCTATTTTTTTCGATAAAGTCGTTTCTATTTAATTTGGGGTGGGATCATTTCTATTCAATTCGCTCTTAAAATTAATGTTTAGTAAACAGTATTGAAAGATTTAAAAAAATCGAATCGTGTGAATCAGACATTACGGTAATGGTTCGCGTCCCGGCTATCCGCGGACATTTCCGCGCTAATGTGTGGGTGGTACGTACATAATACGTAACGTGATACTTTAGTAATTGGGCGCACCTAGCGGCAGGCGCGATAAGCATCGCGACATTACCGGGCAAAATGCGACACTATCGGCCTGTCCATCGCCACGGACATTACAGTGCCGGACGTATTATGTGGACTTGTTTGTCACACCGACATGGATAAAGTCCTGCCTATTTATAGCCGAATGCGGGTGATGCCACTTTGTGGATGGAAGTAATCGAAATATACTAAGGCTTTGAAACGATTCAATTGGACGTAATAGGTACATTATTGAATGGGAATAAACATGGGTGAGGGTTTGGATCTTACTTTTGTTTATGAGGGAAAAACAGCTATGACAAGAAAAAATAACCCCACCTAAGAGGATTTTTGAAAACGTATACGATCTAAAATATCTACAATTTATTATTTAAATATTTTGATCCACAAAACTTTATATGCTGTCGGGAAAATATTTTACTAGTGTTAAAAAATATTTAGAACCTATCCAAAGCTTACCGCATTGAACAGTGGCGTTTATTGCTCTATGACCAAAGGTAGGCTGTGTGTAGTTTATCAAGTTGAATGAATTGTTCATTAAATGTTTGAAAATGTTGATTTTAATATCATCTTCCGCCGATTGTTGTGACCAACTGAATAATTGAACGCACAAGTTCCTCAAATTCATGCAAAAAAATACGTTTTGTACAAAAAAGTGGCTTTTTTAAAAATATTCCATAATTATTTCTTACGGTTAATTTATCTTAGGGTAGGCACAGCTTTTCAGCCCTTATGGACTGTATGCCACTGACATTGAGATACCATTACGACATTAAATAAAATAATACCTTCTTACTTAAATCACCAACTTCAAAATGCAAAGTATCCAATTTTTTTGTTTTTACATTTTTTTTTTTTTGGTTTGAACTGAAATTGGTCGAAACAGCTGTCAGAACGCCGAAACAATAATAAAAACTAAAATGCTTGCAGAACTTAACAATAGACTTTTAAAAAAAAATTATTGAGTTCTACGAATTAAACTCAAAAACAATCAGCAATCCGAATGAATAAAGAATATGACCAGAATACGGTGGTACCAAAGGCGTGCGCAGTACATAAAGGCTGAAAAGAGAGCCATAGAAAATTTCTGTGACCGGATAATTCAACATACGTATGAATTGGCACACTTTCTAAAAGTTATATAAAGTCATTAAAAGAACGAAAAATAAAATTAGCCCGAAAATCTAACACAACCAAACGAAGTTAACAATAAAATTTTCTGCTTTTAATTACTTTATAACACTTGAAAAGTGTGCAGATTCAATCGTGTGCTAAATTGTCATAGAACATAAAATTTCAGGAAAAAATGTGTTTTTTTTTCATTTATTTGGTAAGGAAATTATACGCTGATTTACTCAGTTGGCCACAACAACCAGCGGAGTACAATAATAAAAAATGCCATTTTCAAATATTCAGTGCACATTTGTACCGAACTGCACACAGCCTACATTTGGTCACAAGGCAATGCAGGGCACTGGCTGGTACCAACTTTTTACTCTATATTGGTTGTATCAGCATATACCCGACAAACTTTAACAAGTGATTCCTGAGCCCATTCGGAATAAAAAATGTAGACGGAATTTTGGTTTCCGGTGAAATACTTTTAGAGTTAATTCAATTTTTTGGAAAATTCTTGTTTCAAATTCAAGTCGCCGGAGATCAAAACGCCATATACCTACATTTTTCACTTCAAATAAACTCTGGTTAAAGTTGTCGAGTTGTCTGTCGAGTACGCCCTGATACGCCCCCCGTATAATGAAAATCTTTTTTTCTAAAAACAGGAATTTAAAAACATATTCCAGTATAAAGGGCGTAACGATTTTTTCAATTTTAACTGGTAACTAGACTTTTTAGACTAATGAATATTATGATTTGTATAAAAATGAAGTTTTTATTATAATTCCAATTGAATAGAAACGAGTATATTAAGCATCCCATTATCATTACGATTCACCAAAAATGTTATTTTAAAACGAGACATCCCCATAAAAATAGGTAAACGTAATGTTGAATTTTGAATACAAAATTAATTAAATCGTGAATACTGTTTTTTTAACAAAGCGCTTTTTTAATGATTCATATATTTCCAAGTTACCCATATTATTACAAATGCTCGAAATAAACTAAAATCATTCAAGCAATTCACATCGCAATTACTTCAACATATGGGAAATTTACAGTTTTTTTTTCCAATATTTCGTTGAACTATTCTAGAATTTCGAAATTATTTCCATTATAATCTATTGAGCTTTGAACAATCAATCATTTTACTGTAAAAAAAAGTAAGACCAGATGTCATTTTGGTTGTTACATATTTTTCAAATAATGGTCAATAAGAAACATAAAACCGGAAAAAGATTGTTCAAATTCAAGCGAAGCCGGATGGTAAAATACATAAAATAACTTACATAAATTTCTGCTGAAAAGTTGACCTTCCCAAAGTAAGGGTTTAGGATTTTTACTTTTAGAGGATAGAGACCAATAAGGAACTCCAGTTCATTTTTTATTTATTATCAATATTGACGTTCTAACTTAAATATCAGTACCACATATATATCTACGGAATATATATATATATATATATCTCGGAAATTTGACATCTCAAAACTGACCCGGCCATAGATTCGGAGCATTTTGGCGGGCTTATGTAAAGTGAAAATTTGAAAATATAAACATATTTTTTTTATTTAAGCCGTAATATTTTTCACTGGAGTTCCTCATTCGATTTCCGTTGCAGCGCCAAAATGTGTACGTAAAAAGAAAAGAATACCCACCTAAATTTGTTCGAACCATACATAAAAATGTTTACAAGAGTCGTAAGTACCTAATGTTGATGAAAATATGTTATTATACTAAACAAGAAAATAAGACAGGCTTAGTATTAAGAACAACAACAAAAGTAACATTAGAAACTTGGCGAATATGGTCACGAAAGATACAATATTTTCAGTAAAATTAATCATATTCATACGAACAACTATTAATAGGAAATTCCTTTGAAAAATTCAATTTCATATAAATTAAATTTCCGAGAATCTCTTTCATATTATGCAAAAGCACTGATAAGAAAGCTACGATCCCATTCTAAACGTAAAGTATAAACTGGGAATGTAACTAAATTTCGCATTTACATGTCTAGTTAAGATTTTTTTGCAGATAATAAATATTAAACAGAAAAATCCCTAAATAATAACGTCAAGATTTCATTAAATGGGTGTAGCTACCAACAGAGAAAAATACTCGTATAAAAGCGTTATGATTGAAAAAACAGCATAAATAAAACAACACAATTTTGACTATCGCCGAATTATAATATGCATTCTAACAACACAAAAGAAACGGTTTATCATAGAGCGTTAAAAAAAAATTGTTCTAAAATTAAAAACAATATTAATTGAAAAAAAAAACTAGGACAGCAATGCATTAAAAATCAGCACTTAATAATTAAATATTCCACAGCCCCCGCGAGTGACGAATATGATGAAATGAATTATTAGGTTAAAAACAATTACAAGAACCATAACTTATACCGCTAGGAGAAAGTTCAAAGGATATTTCTTAGGTACGTTCAATAAAGTTGAGACAACCTGTAAATGATATCTGCTATAAAACATTAATGTCAAATCTAAGACTATCGGAGAACGATTAATGATATTCTCACACTTTTTAAATGACTAAATAATTTCATAGACTGCCCTAAAATGTTACGTGTTATAAATATATGTAAGTGATATACTCGACTGCACCATCTTTTCCTCTGTGACAACCACAGCATAAACTATTCATATAACTCGCCACTAGCGCGTTTTCACTGAATGGTCAATAACCATATCCTATATAGACATTTTCGACATATTATTCAAAAACCTCTCCGTTCTTGTATCAAAGCAAAAAATAATTAGTTCTGAATGTATTTCTTTAATTTATTGTTAGTTTCTACTATCAATTTCGTAATTTTTAATTAACTAATATACCTATTTCTATTTTTACCCTATTATTATTGTATGTTTGTAAAGTGTATTACAAATAATAATGAAAGTAAAAATAAATAAAATTAAAATATCATATAAATAAAATTAAATTATAATGTCCCTTTGGGGCGTGACATTATAATTTAAATGATTTTTATTTGTTTTTATTTTTAGCCACTTTAATTTATTTACATTTAAGCATTATTTCTGAAGAAGGTGAGTTCAACCGAAACAGGTCGATAATGCAAAAATATAAATAAAATAAAGTGGATTAAAACAAAAACAAAAAAATTATAATTTAAAATAAATATAATTGTCAGCTTGACTTATTGATAGAAATTAGAAAAGTTGACATTTATATCCTACCTTACATGAAATGTGACTAAGCAAAATAATTTAAAGTGTATTCTGGATTTCATTAATATTTATTATGGCATGACAGAATTTAAATAATCGGAATAATTAATCATTGAAGAAGAACTCTTAATGAAACAGACAGAGAGAGTAAATAAAAAGATAACAGTCGCAACTGGGACTAGAATACAGATCTTCTAGTCTTACTGGGACCAACGTCTCTAGAGATTGAGCTATTGAGACCTAATTACACATTCAGTCATATTTATTGATCTCATATTCCCAATTTGAAGTAATAACATTATGTTTAATAAATTCTCAAACTTTTTGGCTGCAATTTTTTTAATAATTACAAATTTCTACGAGAACATATTTGCAATCTAGATGGTGTCCCGGATAAAAATATCTGATTTTATTTATATGTATGCTGACGACATGAAAATATTCAAAGTTGCTCATTCTCTCTCTGACTGTGAAGCGTTACAAAGTGACTTAGATGGGCTTTGCAAATATTGTGAAGTTAATTGTTTAAATATCAACGTTTCTAAATGTCACACTATGACATTCACCAGAAATAAACATATAATTAAGTTTTCTTATTCACTCCACAACGAACCTGTCATCTCTTAAACAGAATGTAAAGATCTTGGTGTTTTCCTAGATAGCAAACTTATATCTAATAAGCACATTGATTCAATAGTTCACGGGTCATACAAAATGTTGGTTTTCTTTTACGTGTAAGCAAAGTGTTCAAGAATCCGCGAACAATCAAAATGTTATATTTTTCACTAGTAAGAAGTTCACTGGAATACGCCCTAATTTGGAATCTAATTTGGAATCCTCGATATGAAGTGTACATTGATAGTATTGAATGCATTAAAAAAAAATTATAAAATATCTTGACTACAAATTCAACAATAACTTTCAATGTACTAGTACCTTTCAATATTTGCAACAAAGGCGAACAGTTGCTGATTTAACATTTCTACATAGAATTCTAAATAATAATATCGACTGTACCGATCCAATACGGTCCATAATTAATTTCAACACACCCATTTTCTAACTAAATCGGTTTTACCGATAATAAATAATTATAAATTAAACTGAATGCCGCAGAAATGAGATCTCTGAGGCGAATGTGATGAATACTCAATATCTCAAATTATACCTTTTACAGAAATGACCGTTTAAACTCAAGCGGAGGTGGCACCGCAATTTACATTAAAGGGAAAACCGCGCACATACACAATAAAACACCCACAATAAAATCCATTGAATCAACATACATCACAATTTAAACCAAAAACTCAGGTCCGTTGAGGTTAAGTTCGATCTACAACCGATCAACACTAAAAATAGAAAATAGCGATCTGGATCAACTCCTCGCCACACACACACCTACCATTCTAGCGGTAGACTTTAACTCTCAACACCCTGATTAGAATAGTAGAATCACAAATTATAATGGAACCCTCCTAAAACGACACGCAGACGCGCACCTCGGTGTGGTCATCTACGGCCCATCGACCACAACATACTTTCCAGACCATCCCGGACACAGACCTGACATTCTCAATATCGCATTATTTCAGAAAACAAACTGGATTCACACTCTTGAGACAATCAATGACCTTACTACTTACTTTGTCAGAATTCTCTGATCCAATAGCTCATCTTCCTTTAAAGAAAAACCGACTGGACATACTTCAACCATATTGTTGCAGAGAACACCCCCATCTCTCATCCCATTTCAATTGCGGCCGAACTTGATACGGCAGAAGAAAATTTTTCTAGAGGTATCATGTCATCAATCGATATTGCCTCAAGGCCCATCCCACAACCCACTCGCCCGAACTAACGAGGCGATCTCCCTCACGATATCCAAATCTTGATAAACAGCAAAAACTTAGTTCGACACGGCTGGAAAAAGTACCGTGATCCCAGGGACATAAAACAGATGAATCAGCTTCAACAAGAGACACGCTCCACACTACGTGCCTATTCCAATTCCATTTGGGAAAAAAAGATCTCAAAACTAAAAACCAGCGACAACTCTATCTGGAAATCCTCTAGAGAACTTCGAAATAAATCCACCCCAAATCACCCCCATTCGAGTCGAACATGGCCTCGTCTATGAAAACCAAGGCAAAGCAGAGGCATTTGCCGACAGCCTTGAAATAGAATTTAGCCCAAACTTCCAAAATACCGATATTTGTAACATCGAAAACGTCAATTGTCATGTTAACCACATTTTAGAGTCAAAGTGCTCTTCACAACCGAAGAAGAAGTTCGTGAAACCTTCAAATTCAAAAGCAACAAAAAGGCCCCGGTCCAGACGGAGTTTCAATCTTCGCTCTCAAAGCCCTCCCCCAAAAAAGCATTCTTAATCTTGTTAAATTAATTAATTCTGCTTTCAGACTGCGCTACTTTCCAAAAATATGGAGACACACACACAACGTCATACTAATTCCGAAACCCGGTAAAGACCCAAAATTTTGTTCAAATCACCGTCCCATTAGTCTTCTTCCGAACGTAGCAAAAACTTCGAATACTACTCACGAGGCTTACAGAACACATTGAATAAGTCTCAACTCTCCCCGATGAGCAACATGGCTTCAGATCAAAACAATCAACTCTCCACTAACTTCTCAGAGTTTCCGAGCTTATCCTCGGAGGATTTGAGAAGGGCGTATCTACAGGGGCAATTTTCCATGACATTGCAAAAGCCTTCGATAAAGTCTGGACCAACGACCTTATGTTAAAACTTTAACAAACCAAGTTCGAATCAATGGAGTAATTTCCTCTACTAGATTTATGACCGTAGGTGTGCCACAGGGCTCACTGCTATCCCCAACTCTGTTCAGCATATATACACATGACATACCTTTGACCGACAACAACCAATTCCAGAAGGCTCTACACGCAGACGATACAGCTACTTTGGTACAAAACAAATCACCCAGAATGGTAACCCTCAGACTTCAACAAAACATAGTCCTTCAAAAATGGTATGACAAGTGGCGCATTAACGTGAACCCGACCAAGAGGCTGCAGTTTTCTTCTCAAGACGAAGAACTCGCGGCACCCCGGTGGGTCACGTCAGAATGTACGACAAAATCATACCATGGTACAAAAATGCCAAGTACCTAAGAGTGACACTCCACCGGAAAAAATTAAGATTATCTTCACATTTATGCACATATAACCACAGTTGACACAGGAAGAAGGAGAAATGTTCCCTGGCACTGTACACAAAAAAATTACAATACGATATATGTCTTCAGGTAGTTTATTGAAAATTTGTATTCCTTAATACGTGTAATGGTGTGGTGCAAATGAAGTATTGCTTTTCCATGGTGAGAATACGAATTTAAAACTTGTGCCATTTTCTGTGATGAAATTGTATTCTAATTACGAATATTTACAATAAAATTATTAGAAATACGATATTTTAGGTAGGTACCTAGTTACATTTTTGGTTTATTGCAGGTTGAGCCCACTGGCTCAGCATAGTTAGGACGTTTGTACGGTAATCATATAAAAAAAAATCTACATTAGCAACGCCATGGACTGCAAAGTTAACAATGTCAAGCTATCGGTACCCTACTCAGATGCCAGTGAAATATTAAAAAAAAAATGATAAAACAGCCGTCCGGCTTAAAAGGTTGCGTATTTATTTGTTGCGCATTGTTTGCGACTTACACCTTACATGATGAAAAATTGAAACAAAAATATACATCAGAGAAGTCGAGTCTGCAATAAAGCGGAAATATGAAACAAAATTACAGTTAGATATAAAACCACATTCACTGACAATTAAATTAAATTAATGTGGAGATGCATAGAAAATAACACAGGAAGCAGTAAATAAACATATAAAAAATTATAATGTATTGTAGGTTCGTGGCAGATCTGAAGGTCGTGGCGATAGCTTAATAATTTAGAGCAGTATCCCAGGTAGCAGATATTTTTTTAATGTGAATACCGCACGGGAGTCCCAACTGTTCGAAGTCATTGGGACTATGACATTTCCAATTGGGGTATGTTGTGAGGTTAATGGAAGTGTGGGGAATGGGGTGGAGAAGAGGAATTTTAGGAAGTATCTGACTATTCAGATCTGGTCTCTAAACATGGCTTATGCTAATTAAAGCAATGCTTCGATTTTGTATGGCGATCTTTCACCAGAGCGATACTGATAGGATCTATAACTCGGGAATGTGCCGAATATATACTTTATACTATTTTATACACATTGTATGCGAAATAAAACATATACGTCCGGTCAGTAGCTGGGTTGTTATCGTGTTTGAGCACCACCCAAGCGTCGTGAGTTCAATTCCACGGCTTGCAAGTCCTTCATCATGACACAAGCAACATCTTCCGCGTACCGTGATGGCATTAGAGATAATACAAATATTGTCAGGTTATTCGTAACCCGGGAATGATCGTTCTTTCTTTAAAAAAAAAAAAAATTTAAAAGTGTGTATGGGAGGTGAACACGCGACCTCTGGATACCGTAGCAAAGGATCTGAACCTCTCGGCAACGGAGGTCGTCATTTAGTGGTGTGATTTTGTAATGCGCATAATTTGAAAATGAATATTGTTTCAATATTTAATATATAGGTAATACAGTATAACCCTTGCATCGGGACACAACAGAGAGCATGCTTAGTTTCCAACCATCGGCGCGGTCCTTGGGGGTGTACAAGACGTACCAGAGGCCGGGAGATAATTTCACCGGATCCCGGACCCGGACCCACAACCCGGGGTTAGGGGCTGTTTACCGGAGTGAAAGGCGCTTTCTCTGCCGCGAGGCCTCCCCACCTCCTCCCCCTTACACTTCCTCAACAGCCCACTTCAATGTCCTGTGTAATAATTATCCACTAAACACCAGTGGCGTGCATTGTCCTATGACCAAATGTAGGCTATGCTGTATATACTGTAACAAACTGAATAAATTAGCGTACAAGTTCTTAACTTATTTGTACACGATATGATGACCGTAAACCATCCGCTGTGTGCGGAATCTAAAATAAATAAAATGAACTGCGCAGTTGTAAATTAAATGTTAGCTAAATAGGTGCTTCATAAAATAAACATTGAAACAAAACCCTTCATAAACATCCAAGCAGGAATGCAGCTCTATGAATACTTGTACGTAGGTAGAAAAATAGCCACCTCTATGATAGATTGCCTTGAACTACTTGTACGAATTTAATTAAGAGTGCCCGTGAGACAGACCAGACAAAACCAAACACTAAGCCTCCCTCAATGCAAAACCAACTCAAAACAAAAGACGTTTATTCACCGCGCTTCACTCATTTTTAACACTTCATACAGTGAGTTCGACTTATTTAATTCAGCCCCACACAACTTCAAACCTAAAATCAATAAATAACATTCACACAATACATATTACTGTACAGAGACTAGATCCATTTTCTCTCCCTCACCCCCACCCCCACCATCTCATCACCATAGTGACACCTTGGAATAACAAGGTTCCATCTGAAACGGCAATGTTATGCGATAATGAGCCTTAAAGTTGCTCTCTCTAGACCACATTACCGTATGACACTGCTGTGTCAGATGGAACCTTGTTATTCCAAGGGGTCGATAGAGTAAATTTGTAATTTTTTTATAACTGAATAATTAAGACTCTGGAGTGAAGAAGACAGTTGAGTGGAAACCTATTAATGGTTAAGTTTTTTTTATATATATCTACCATACTTCATAAACACTGTTCCAAATAAATAAAATAAAATAAATTACGTATTTCAGTATAGCGAGAGGTGTACAAAGAAATAAAAATTCCAAGTTCCATAGAACAGGCAATCTGCCTATCGAATAACATTGTATGTGCCTGAGAAACTATTAGTATGTACCATTTTGACCAATTTTTTACTACCACGTACATATACAATACAAATATTTTTTTTAAATACTGTAAGAATTATTGATTGTCTGATGATTCTGATGAAAAATGAAAGCAAGCGGGTTACTGGTAAAAAAAAGAAAAAACATTTTTTAATAACACTCCAAGTAGCTATCACGTCTGTTCAGTAAATGCTCAAAACGAAAGATCACGTGCATTATTAGGTTCTTCCGAAACACTATGGAAACAATATTATTTTACATGCGCACCTTATTTTAACCTACATATTCAAAGGGGAAATCAACAACAAACAACACAAGCACAACAATCATGCCTTCTGAAAATATTGTTAATCATTCGTTCAACGAATACGTTATGTTTTTTTTTACATAAACACGGTGCTATAAACATTAATTTTTTGCTAATATTTTGCAAAACTATGTTTTATGTCATCTATACCTATATAAACCATATCGGTTATGCAAGTAGGTTCATATGTGTACCTAATCTAGTACTGAAATTTAATTTTGTGCCATAGTACTTTTTATCTATTTTCTCATTCATTGTTAATTCAAAAAAATAATTGTACTTAATGCAGAATAAAAAGATTTCTTAATTAATAAGATTATTGTCATCGGTTATTGTCTCAAAACAGACATCGTTGAGTGAGGCGGATAAAGTACATTGTATTTGTATCAAATTTAATTTAATATATGATAGTAACAATAAGTGGATTATTTCTATAGCGCCTTTTACAAATATGCCAGTATAATAATGTGATTTACTGTTTTACAGGGCCAATGTCGATATATTCAAAATGTATTCAAATCTTCTTTAACGTTCGTTGACAACTTTGGACGATTTATATAAGGTTTCAATTTGGGAGGTTGGTATGGCTACCGTCGCCCTAGACACTATTCATTGGATTACCAACATCTCTGCCATATGTCACCCCAAGTGGTTCTCTACGTTTGGTGACTTCGCAGGGGTGTCCGGGTTCATGGGGTAAGGTTTGTTCAGGTCCTTGCGGCGGATGTGTCTGCCCACCAGCTGCGTGGTGGGCCGTATGGGGAGTGGTCGGTTGAGGAAGATCCCTTGACCTCTTCAACCGTAATCTCTCGATCCATCGCCTCGAACCGCAGTGGGAGGGATGGATTAATACGTCCGTCACTTCTGGACACACTGACCCCAGATTCCTACCTACCCCTCATTCCTTTTTCCTTCCCAGAACTTCCTCTCCTTCATTTCCTTAAAAAAAGATCCTCTACACAGCACGATAACAATATTTTCCTTAGCACATCATGAGTGGAGTTAAAAAGGTTCGAAAAATCACAAAACTGAAACTTTTCTGAAAAGTTTCGTTTCACTTGCATCTGGCCCTCTAGAAGCCATCCACAAACATAATGATATTATGTACGTGGATAATTATTACAACCAATATTGGAATAACTTATTGAAACATATAAATCTAATTGTAATATATTTTTAATCATTGAAGATCTTAACAACTCTCAAAATGCCCGGTAAAGGTGCCGGATAGACCATGAGTTCTCGGGTTCGAGTCCCAGTTGCTACCGATATATTTTTCTATTGTGTCTTTTCGGTTTCATATTTCATTTTGAGGGTTGTTTATATTATCTTCAATGATTAAAAATCACTATAGTAGTAGTTTGTACCAACTAGCATTATTTTTTGGTAGATTGATTCCTGCAAATCCTTTTTCGTTCCATCTGAGCATTTAAAAAAATCGTCTTTATCAGTTTAAAACATATTATTCACAAAATCACGCAAAAAAAATCAGTAAAATCATGTAGAAGTAATGTTGGATCCCCATTTTAAAGAAAGCCCCGCGTTTTACTGAATGAATCTGAGTGGTAATCTTTAAAACCCTTAATAAAATATGGCGGGATAAACGCACTCTCGGTGGGGTGTTCATTTGCTCGTCGCAAATATCGAATTGGGTATTAAAAATACTTCCCCGGTGCTGTACTACATAATAAAAACATACAGCCGATAAGTATATCGCGCCGTACTTTCATCGATGATGTACTAAAACGTGAAAAGTGGTTTAAAACGTAGGCACCAACATCACGCATTGTGACAGATCATGAAGCTATGCATAAGCTTAACGCTAAATGTAAATACCCGTCCGGATGTAGAATTTTTTTCAGAAAAAAATCGGCCGTTTTTAGTAACATAAGACTGTAGTGCTCGACATTTATGTCAACACCATTAGGTTTAAGATCTGAAGAGGAACGGCTGCGCGGCCTGTTTCATACAAAACTTAATTTTTGACTAAAGTCAAAATACGCACCTAAAAAGAATGATCTTTTTGTCATCAAAAATTAAATTTATAGTACGGTTTAGAAGTATTTAAAAAAAAAGGATTTACAAAATAAATAAAATTGAACAAATAGAATTTTCGAACATTAGAAATTATTTGGGGGCCGCTTTTGACTATATAAAAAAAGTTTTACCCCGTTTTCTATGAAAACATAATGAAATATAAAATAAAATAAAAGTGTTAAAATAACCATTATGATGGACATAGATTTTAAAACGACCAATTTACGTTAGAACACAAATTTACCGTACATTTTAACAATCTTCCTTTTAATCTTAAAATTATAGAAAATATCCATGAATTCCAAAATAAATTAAAAAATTACCTCAAACTACTGTAACATTCTTTTATTTATTATTATTATTAGATTTTTGTCTTTTTATTATTTCCACAAACCTCGCGTTTCTTTTCTTATCTTTATTACTATTACTATTTATAAGTTACTAAATTTACACGACTAATTCATATTTTCCTGCTATTATACAACAATGTTTTAAGTTATGATCTAATTATTGCTTATTTATTACTTGCTGTAAAAAATAAATTATATTAAACAAAAAATAAATAAATAATAATTTAAAATATCGACCCGCAAAAACATTTTTTAAAGATGTTCTGTTTTTATTTTATATAATCATATTTACATAGCAAATTTAAAAAGAAATTAACATAAAACCGCAAAAAAAATGATAAGTTGCCTCTAACATCATGAAAAATTGATTTCTTTAATAAATGAAATACTTCTAATCTGTACTAAATTATATACCTTTAATTTAAAACAAATATTCAGTTTGGGTGGATATTTCAACCTCAAATCCAAAAATAAGTTTTTTTATGAACAGGGCGCGCAGCCGTTCCCCTTAAGAGAATATGATAGGCAAAATGGTGGTATTTGATATGAAACAGGAAGCATTGACTAGATACTCCTATAATATCCTTCGTACGATATTTACAAACTTGATGTTTTGTATTATCCATAAATAAACTGTTGTTTTTCATTACACCGACTTTTCTTCGTAATTTGTGTAGACATATTTAACCACAACGCGCACTTTAGGTGAACCTTAAAATTGCGCTACAAAAACTAACTCTTATTATTATTATTACAACAAATAAAACTTTGATACACAATAAAACCTGCATTTATTATTTAGTGACGAATAAGTAATGACGAATTTAGATAAATTTTATTTTTTTAATAGCGCCCTTGAGGTGATTTTTCAAAAAAATGGCGCTATTTAAATCGTCCAAGTTTTATTATTATTAATATTGTAGATAATACACACGTACTTGAATTAGTGGTCGTTTATTATTATTACGATGTTTGTTGACAGTAACAATTCAATAAATACTTCATTTGATATCAATATTTCAACGACCACGTCTCCATTCCTAGAATTTCTACATTCCGCAATAGAAGCCGGCGGCGTGTGAAGTAGGACTTTACGCTGTCCGATTTTAAGCTTCTATAAACGAAAAATACAATCTAGGCGGTCAACATAACATGAATAAATATAAAGATAACGTAACACAAAATAAAAATAATATTGGATCCCAGACGGAGCAAAACTGCTGAAACGGGAGCCGTCACTATATTTGCGGCATTTGTCGCAAAACATAGATTGCAACCTAGCAGAGAAAAATAGACGCCATAGAGACGATTCCCAACTATTAAAATCACAAAAAACCTGACTTTATAGTTCTTAAAAATCTTTATAGTTACGGGAAAAAATCACAAAGTTGGTGTTAGTTTGAATTAACACCGGTAGTTTAAGGGTGCTTGGGAATCAGGCCAAAAAAGTTATAAACGACATAAGTAATCTGAAAATCGTTTATTTAATGTATCTTTGTTTTTTAAATAAGTGAATATGAAATTTGGGAAACAGAGAAGCGGAAAAAAACAAGAGAAAGCAAACAAAAACGCGTATACGCAGTATATCCGAAAACTGTTAGTAGAGCAGAAAAATGCGATCATCTGCAGTACACGGAGAACCCAAAACATACTCGTATTTTTTTTCGATTTGAACATTTATATCAAAAACAGTTAATTTTTTTCGGCAACTTTACGTTAAGAAAATTATTGTAACCGGTCTACGATTCGACGTAATTTAACAACAGACAGCAGCCGAATATTTTGAATTGAACCAAAAAAATTCCGCAATAAAAAACGAAAACTAAAATCAAAAAGTCACACTTGTGGATCGACTCCAAATGAGAGGTATATTCACCAGTTTACCGTTCGTAATGTGAGTTTCCGGATATCGTGTATAATGAACAATCCCTGCATTTCCCTGAAATATTATTCAAAGGCGATTTATAAGCTAAAAAGCCATTCAAATTTATTTGATTTTACAACGACAATTAAATGATGAAATATTAGTAAAAAGGGTCAAACTAAACACTCCACCAAATTAGCAGGTTCTGTCAACATTTTTTTTTACAATTATTTTTATAAACAATAATTATTAGCCTGAAACACTCATCCAAATTGAAAAAACCTTCCGAGAAAAGATAAATGTCGACGACAGGACTCGACCCTGCACCCTTCTGATTGCCGGTCAGATGCTCTACCGTTGAGCTACGTCGGCTTATCGCAAACCCGCCAAGTTAATCAATATATACTAGTGTTTCATTCAATAATTACTGTTTTTATTATATTTCACCTCTAAACAACAAACTTTATTAGTATGAGAAAGGCTTGTAAAGGCTAAATCCCTCAATAGATGGCGTCGAGACAAATTATGTCTACATTTTATTGGTGAAAAATGCTTTGACTTGTCAAATATTTATTAATTGAAAAACTAAAGTTTTTAAGACAAGATTTTGTGTACCCTTTGCGCTATGCACAAAAATCTTGTCTTAAAAACTTTAGTTTTTCAATTAATATATATATATATTTTTTTACTGTTTTGACAGTTGAGGAATTCTACTGGCCCTATTAAAATAACCCAAGCTTAAAAAATTTAAAGCAAATTCTTATTATTCTTTGTTTGATATTATACTGACACCAACATGTTCATTAAAAATGCCATAGATATATAAAAAAAAATCTACAGGGTAATTATTTCAAATTTAATTGAATGATTACACTACCATAAAGCAGAAATCAGTTTATTTATCTGAAACAGCAATAACTTTTGAACGAATAGCTGTATTGAAATTCTTTTATTAACGAGATGAATTATTTTCAGCTGCCTACGTCAATGCCACAATGAACTATGGAGTTACACCATAAAAACCTACTTAAAATAAGAATATTTTTTCCTCTGAGTCCATTTTAATTTAAAAATAACGTTGTTATTTCTAATTAAATTATGTTATCACAAAATAAGTAACAATTCAACTAGAAAATTGTTACAAACCAATGACTTGGGTCTAACAGAGGAAAATCAAACGTACACATCCACGGGAATATCGCTGGAACGCCAAGCATAATTTAACGCGAAATCAACACGTCATTTATGCTAATTTGAACTTAAGAAGCTTGGTGTGATTCGAATCTCATCCCCATACCCGGTACCCTATGCTTTGTAACATGTAAAATGTCTGTGTATATTTGTATATACATATACTCTGTTAACAGACAACTTACCACGCCAGGGGTCGGGAAATCTGGGAAAATTACCCCACTTAAACTCTTAATGCTTAATAAACACAAATACAACTTAAAAAGATACGCAATTATGACCAAAGTTATATTTGACAAAAAATGTAATTTCTTAAAAAATATATATATTTTTTAATATTTTAGTACTATTTTTTAATTGAATTTATTGAAATAACTTGAAGTTTATAAACCTCATTGTAATATTTAATAATTTAAGAAGATATAAAAATAATATTAATAAATCCCAAAATGAAAAATGAAATAGAAAAACATACAGGAAATAAAAATGCATCAGTTACACCTGGGAATCGAACCCCGGACATCTGTCTTACCGAGACAACCGTTATTACCACTGAGCTAACGATACCTGTTTATTTTACGTCAATTTTATCGATATCATATTTAAGACTACCTAATATTATTCTCAATAATTCCAATATTATTGGTCGCTATCTTTTGGTATAATTGCAAAGTTCTACCCGAATTTATTCGCAATCTATATAGTGTCTCGAATATACCTAGCCAATTTTTATTTATATGGTACATTATTGAAATTTTTACAAGCCTAGAAAGAATATTAAATTTGTTGGAATAACTTATTGAAACATTGTAATATTTAATCATTGAAGACGTTGCGACTGATACCTTTTTTTTATTTTCCGCTTCATGATTCATTTCGAGATTTGTTAATATTTTTAAGTCGGCAATAATTAGCTAGCAAGGATTCCCACACAAGCGGTTACTGTACATTTAAAACAATGTGAATGGAAGAAGAAGCCGGGGACGTCAAAGGAAGACGTGGCACGATCAAGTGAATCAAATACTTGAGTCGGGCTTGTCAGAAGTCGGAATAACAGAAGAGAATGTATGAGACGTTGTATGAGTGTAAATGAAGCGAGAAGTGTATGCCAAGATCAGGTTGTTTGGCGGTCTGTCCTCTCTGCCTACCCCTGCGGGGAAACGGCGTGATGGTTAGTTAGTTAGTTAGTTAGTTAAAAACAAGTACAGAAATAGATTTAACGTCGAAAAGAGTAAACGAACCGTTCTGAAGAAGATCAACCAATATTGATTTTAATTTCTCCAAAACCAATAACAAAAAATAATGTTTTAGACAAATTCTATAGTTACTTGTTACTTAGTCGGGGTTTCATTAGTTTTTTTTTATGCTTGATATTTAATGCAGTTTACTTTGATTTTATCACGTTGAATTTTTTTCTTGAAATTTTGTGTTTTGCGGGTTCCGGCGAATTAAGAAAAATCTCTATATAGCTCATATATACCAAGCTACAAATAGAATTTATATAAAAAAAAAAAACAATTAATTAATTTTTCACCACTTTCAAGACAAAGGGGAAAGGACGTTCAACAACAAAAAGTTGGGTTAAAACTAAAAAAAGTTCCCCGACCCCTGTAGTACACCGAAATGAAACATGTTTACTGACGACTTACCGAACGAATGGGATCTTGTGAGGCCTAATGGAAACTATCACCGTCAGCGTACCAAATAGACAGCTTAATGAAACACCAAAGGGTACATACACAGTACTCGTATAATATAATGACAACCCATTGTCAAGCAATCGAATGAGACTCAGTCAATGAGAATGATTGATCTCTTTACCGAAGACTTAAACGTGTGGGGTTCCCACCCTTACTCGTTCCCAGTCTTTTGACTAATCAAGTCCTAATTAGACTAAATTATATGTTGGTTGGTATAAGGAATGATTATAATAATTACTAAGAAAATTCTCGCTTGAATAGACTATGTAATAATTACAATAATATGATATCAAATGTGGACATCTTCAATTGCGAGCTGAATAGACGCAAGAACTTCATAAAAAAACGTTTCCCAGACTTGATATGAGTGATTTTTGTTGTTGTTGTTGTTATATATAATTCTGTTATGAAATCAATTTATTTTAGATCTTCAATTACAACCCGAATGAAAACTCAAACAAATATAATTTTTTTACTAGTCATAAGTGATTTATTGTTGTTGATTTATATTTCTAAAAATGTGGTGGTTTTTTTTATAATTCTGTTATGAATTCAATAATTTAAAAATAATATTTTAATAATTTAACAATAATATTTTAATAATGTATCAATAATAGTTTAATAATTTAATAATTTTAAGATAATATTTTAATAATTTAACAGCAATATTTCAATAAATTGACAATAATACTTTAATAATTTAACAACAATATTTTGATAATTTAGTAATGTAAATATAGTATTTTATTAATTGCCCAATAATATTTATTTATTTTATATCACATATTACATTTTATTATAATATGATATCCAGTTGTAATATATGTGGAAATCTACAATTACCGCCCGAATAAGAATTTTTCTTAACACAATGATAACATACGACTTTTGTAGATCTCTTATTCTCCTTTGTATGGTGGAGGTAAGTAGGAGGCTAGAATAATAATGGAAAATAAGAGATCTACAAAAGTCAAATATCGTTGAACGGCTTTAGTTTATTTGATAACTTTTACAGCATCATTAATGAACTCATTCACAAAAACATCCCCAAAATAAAATTAACGGTAACTTACAATAGTTTCCCCCTGGTACACTTCACCACTTATTAAAATTGCAACAAATGAAATAAAACATCACAAGAAATGAACAAAAAAAACGTATAAAAACCCAGCTGACTACGAATCTATCTCACTACTAAGAAATCATAGAAAGAAGATCTCGCATGAATGCTGTGGAAACTTAATTATGACGGCGAAAGATTCAATAAAAAAAAGTGCAGCAAAAGGTTCTAGTCAATCATTAAATCAAAGCAATCCTCGTACGATCTACAAAAAAGGGTACTGTTGATATTTTCTGCACTGACGGACAATCCATATGTGACCATTTTAGATAAATATTTGTCGAACATTTAAATCCTTTAAATTCTGAGTATAATTAGGACAATTTTAATATCCATATACACTCTATTAATTTCAATAAGTCATGTGTACATAATTATTAAAAAAAATTATTCAAATAAAAGTGCGGATTCCGACTTAAACATATCCTTATTACATGTAAAATATCGGGACTAATTGGCTTATCCTCTCCTTGCTATTCAAAATGTCAATTGAGGAAAGCAATTTATCCAACGTCCGGAAACAGGCACTCGATAAAATCCAATCGACAAAAGTGGGAACAAAAATAACCTCACCAACTACAGGCTCATCTCCAAAATCCCAATTCTCAGCAAGATCGTGGAAAACATAATCCTTGATCAACTTTTTCCAGCAGTACAAATTATTTTTACAAATCAAAGTGACTTTTTCATTAAATTCTATGGCTAGTATAAATCAAATAGACTCCATATACACGAAATTCACAAAAGCCTTCGATAAAATTAACATCGAACTGTTTATGAAGATGCTGTTAAAAATCAAGGTTTAACGGGGACCGTTAAAGACGGATCAAATCATATGTCACAAACAGAAGCCAAGCAGCTAAAGGTTTCTCATCGCGTTGTTTATAATATACTATCAGAAAATCGACAAGGATCGCATTTTGAAACTTTATTGTTTTTTATATATCAATGATATAGGCAGATGTTTCCAAAACTCTAAACTCCTAATTTTTGCTGATGACACTAAATAAAAAAAAAATCAGAAATATTAATTAAATAATAACAGAATTGTAAAGCTATATTAATAGGCCTGGAATCTATTGTGCGAACAACCAACTGTTTATTAACATGGATAAATGTAATAGAACATCTTTCACAAAAGCACCAACTCGCCCTATATTCCCATACAAAATAAATAGAGTATAACTGAAAAGATGTAGTGAAGTAAGGGATTTAGGAATAATAATGAACTTCCGAATGTCTTTCCGCTCACGCATAATTGTGACAGGGTATACGTACTTCTAGGATTCATAGTAAGAGTGACTAAACCATTCAGATCATCGCATGTAATTAAAGTACTATACGTGTATGTCCTATTTGTGTAAAATGTCATCTTGGCTTCAGACCAATAAACCCGGCTTATAATTATATAATTTTTATTTATGTGGATAATTAGGTACTTACATTTACAAGTGCATCTAATTCTATCTATTGCATTTAAAATCAGTTAAAACACGATCAGTCCTGAAGTCGGAGGTAAAATAATTAATGTGCATCGCTTGCAATAAACACAAGTTCTCGCGTGGTCTCCTACAGTAGCAATTGCAAGGTTTAAACTGGGAAAAATAAAAGCGAGGAGCATAACGGGCAAGAATCCAGAATAAATAAATAATTTATTAAAGGGTTGTGAACTGAAATGAAAAAAAATTAACAAGAATAGAGTGGCTTTACGTAAACAGTGCACATTCAAATGGTAGCGACTTAGAAAACAAAAAAAATATGGCCAAAACACTGTAAAAAACGTTCATTAATAGACTTATCCCAAAACTTAGGTGATCCATTTTTTTAAAGAATTATTGGGAGAATTTAATTAGGAAACACAAGAAGTCTGCATGGTCCAAGGATCGTAAAAAAAACGTGTTTTTTAGTAATATAAGAATTATTACATTTCATCAATTTAATAAAATAAGGACGCAGAGTAAACAATAGCTCAGAAACTCGGTTCACAAAAAGTTTTTAAACAATAAAAAATTATAACAATAGCCGGAGAGGTTGACACCAACAACAATATTAACGAAAGGTGAAAAGTTATGTAAAGCGTTGTGGAGGCCTCGTGACGGGGCGGAGCGAAAAATGAAAAACGTAATAAAGGATTACAGTCTAAGGAGACCCTGCAGTGGTGCAAACTTTGCAAACCAACCCCGTAACAGCGACGCCGGACAAAACATCCCCACCCCATTCATACAATTTGAGAAAAAGTTGCGATCATTTGTAATTGAAAGAAAATTAAACACGACAAAAACAATCCAACCGCTTTCGCCGGACATTTTTCTTTGAATCAATGTTATCCTATTTCAGGTCAACTTTAAAGTTTTTTTTTTTTTAATATTTTCATATGAAGCGGTAACTTGGTGATGTGACATTATTTAAAAATAAAACAATAACTTTGTTTACATCACTTTTAGTTATACTTTAGCCGACCGGGTTTCGCTACTGACGTAGCTTCTTCGGGGCAGTATACAACTAAACTATGAACTAAGATGCACACGTGTTATAGATTGATACAAACAGGCGAGTGAAGGGCCAAGGGTGGGAGATCAGGAGGTACCTGCTGACCGGGAAGGATGTGTACTTTGTTTATTGGGAATAATTTAAGGATTGGACTTATATTTCAATTTATTTGATTATTTATGAGTGTACTATTAGTGTTTTGGGCTTTCCTTATTTCTAATGCTTCTAAGTTATCTAGTCGAATGCCGGTTCCATTTTTATGCAGTAAACTAGTGCCTGTATTTGTATTGAATGTGTGGTCTGTTTCTAAGAGATGGTTAGCAAATTCGGAGAACCCATTATTATTTAGACATCTTAAGTGTTCTTTTACACGGATATTAACATTTCGCCACGTTTTGTCCACATAGAACGCCGGGCAATCATTGCATTGAAGTGAATAAATGTCCGAGAGGCCTAAACTGTCCCTTTTATCTTTACCATTAATTAAAAAATTACCTAAACTATTGTCTGTGTAAAATGCTGGTTTAATCTCTGAGAAGGTATTTAATGCTTTGTTGAGAAAAGTTATTGATATATAAGATTCTACGCCATTGGTACGGTTGATTATTATTATTTATTATATTATTATAAGGGGTCGTCATATATGTCGTCAAATAAGTTTTTATTCAACAGTACCCCCCTTGTATACCCCAGTATGTACATGTTGTATTGCGTATTTCCGAAAAAATAATAAGTTTAAACATTTTATGATATTGACATTTTTATAATATTATTTAAATCGGTGTTATAAAATTGGACTCTAGTATTTCAATAACAAATCTGTAATGCTTTTACCATTATTTTTTCTCTTTAATTTTTTTTTTCAACTTATGTGCAGCACAAGATGCATGCGCCTAAATATAATAATTTTGCCCTACATTTGTATGATGATTGTAATTTATTGTTGTATTATATTATATTGTTGAAATAAACTCCTGCTGACAAGCTACTTGCAGTGGCTTAGCGGGTATAAGTTCCCACTGTATATAATTAATATTATACAATTAAAAAAAATAATAATAAAATAAAAAAAAATAAAAATAAAAAAAAAAACAAAAAAAAAAACAAAAATAAAAAAAATTGAGTTCATCCTTCATTTTAGCATATTTCAGTTAAGCGAGATAAATACACCACATAAAACAAATAACTAAATCAGAAGATACAAAACTATACAAATCTGATCTTGATTTATAATAAATATAGTGATTAGAATAAAGTTAATTAAATAATAAAGTTAATTAAATAATAAAATTAATTAAATAATAAAGTTAATTAAATAATAAAGTTAATTAAATAATAAAGTTAATTAAATAATACAGTTAATTAAATAATAAAGTTAATTAAATAATAAAGTTAATTAAATAATAAAGTTAATTAAATAATAAAGTTAATTAAATAATAAAGTTAATTAAATAATAAAGTTAATTAAATAATAAAGTTAATTAAATAATAAAGTTAATTAAATAATAAAGTTCCTTTATGAAAAATAAAATAAAATAACCTTTCTGTGAAAGGGGTTTTCATGCCTTGAAGCATTCTATCATTAGATATTTAATTATAACTACGATATTTCACTCCGAAACGGTGTAAGATTGTTCGAAAAATCTAATATGTTCAAGTTCTGGAACATACATATATTATTTCAATAAGGGTGCCGGGCTATGGAGCATAATGTGGCTATGCGGAATAAAAAAACATTAATGTGCGTTAAAAGATAACGCATCTGGTTGAAGGAAAGCTGATCTGAAACGCTTCAGGTCAAGACTTATATAAAGTACACAGTGACCTAATAAAAACTGACAACGATACAAACGAGAGAATTCGCAAATCAATTTGGAGAAGCGCGCCTGAATGCACATCCCCTTTAAAACCTTAAAATTTATAGAAAAAAAACGATTCCCAGGATTCCAAGACTTAAAGAGGCACCATTTTAAGACTAATGTGAGAGACAATTTTATGACGAATTTATGTAAATTGTCGGTTCACAGGGGACCTACTTTATTACTCATTAATGAAATAACCAGAAAATATACATACACGTCAATATAAAAATATGGCAAAATTGACATATTTTAACAGTTTAATAAATATATTTTTTTATATAAACTCCACATCACACGACAGTAAAATACGTTTCGAGCTGAACATTCAGTAGCGTTCAAATACAAAGTCCAAAAAGAAAGGCTGCGAAAATTTTGTGACTCCAGATATCACCGATTGAGAGCTTTTGAAATCAGTAGGTAAATGAGGCGATAAACTTTTTTACATGGTGTGAAATAAAACCTTAGATCATATGAAAGGTCATGTTTGTTTTTAACCAAGTATTGCTTTACATTTGAAGATCGTTCTACAAAAACAAGTAATAACTTCTCAAAGGTGGTGCAGTGTTTATTGGGCAGCTGTATATTATACACCCCGGAGGGCTTAATGTAACTCGAGAAGTCAGGGGGGTGGAAACATATTACTAAAGTGATTTTTACTACTCTACCCCTGTTAGCAAGAGGGCTCAAAAAGCCGGGATAATCCGGGAAACCGGCCAAACGCATTCTCTTTCGAGTACCTTAATTCATTCCCATAGACAAAATAGAATTTAAAAATATAAAAAAATCCTTTTACAGAAGAGCTCCCAGGTGAGCACAGATCTGATCTCCATATTTTAAAAGGGGCTCGCTTAAGGCGAAATTAAATAATCAAAATCGGTAATGTTTTGCTTCTGCTGCGTAAAAACCGAGGCGGGCGGAACTGAAATAATTCCGAAAATAAAATAAATAAAACATCAAAACATACAATAATTTCCAATTTGAGTGAGCGATGTATAATTTGTCAAACGAGAGGTTATGCATACCTTTCTACTCTGATACCGTGTCAACGATATGTAAGCCAAAGAATGTTGTGACTACTTTGGGATCGGTCCAAAAGAATTGAAGACACAATATCTTAGGAGAATAAGGAGAATTATCTTTTAAAAATGGACATTGCCGTCATTGAGAGAAGAGAGATATAATATTTCTGTTCAATTTTTCCCACACGGGTTCATAAAATCGTACTCTCAATCTCTCTTTCCGAGAGCGCATTTAGTTTATCCAGAGAAAAAAAAACAAATAAAGTCTTTATTCTTTCTGTTCGTTATAGCATTCCAAGCAGTCGCGTGTACCGAAGCATAGCCGAAAGAGCCTTAAGATAAAATTCATTAGTTCAAGCGTAAAATAATCTCAAGTATTTTTCTGACGCGCTTTGCAAAGGTGTTCTTTAAAAGACTACTACATTAATGGAATAATAATTTTGATTTTTTAAATTTATTCTTCAAAGAAATAACTCAGAAACACATCAGGAGAAATGTCCCGGCGATGAAGGGATTTTCGTTGAGAAACAGATTACTGGGGACTTTTCTTTGCGAGCGGAAAAATAGGTATTATTATTCTTGTTGTACACTTAGTCGACATTAAATTTAATCTTTTAATACACATACAAATGTCGTTTTGTAATAACGAAACGAGTTTATTTTTTTATTTTTGGGAATTTAAAGCTTTATTAGCTCGTATTCCTTCACGGAAATGACACGACTAGCTGATATAAGTGTTCCTATAAGAATAGCAGAGTATCGAAACAGAGATTTTCAAATAATCATAAATACAATATATATATATATTTTAATGTTAGAAATAGCAATGCAAATTAATTAATGAAAACGTTGATAAATTCAGGATTCATTAAAACATTAAAAATTCATACCACCTGAACGTAGGTATTTTTACGTATTATCAGGTTTTCTAAGTGACATAGTGACTATCGTGAGCATATAATAAAAAGTGGCTAAGTCAATGTTCTTGTTTTTTTGACAGATTGAGATCGAGGATTTTTTGCATAGATGCATTTTCATAAAAAGCAATTACTTTGTTTGACATGTTTATTAAATGAAACAATCACTTTGTTTTATACCAGTAATTTATTTTTAAATCACCACCAACCGGTTTCGCGTATCCCAAACTTCGTCAGGGAAAAATTTTAATTGGGATAAGCGTAACTGGTTGGTGATTTAAAAATAAATTGGTAGTTTCAAATAAAGCGTTTGTTTTATTTAATAAAGTGCATTATGTTTCATATACGTAAAACATAATCTGACTTACGAAACTGGGAGTTTGTGTCTATACAAAGTAGTTCAGTTTTAATCTGGTAACAGACTTTCGTTGAAATGTGTGAGTTTTTAAAATGAGCTTTTCCCGAAAAAAATATAGTCTCTGGCCCCAAAAGCAAAAGAGCAAGTGTGCGTAATAATAATAATAATAATAATAATAATAATAATAATAGTTGGATGACTTGTATAGCGCCGTTTTTGTGAGAAATCACCTCAAGGGCGTAAGCGATTTTTTAAGGAAAATGTAATTAATAAATAGAAGTACTATGTTTATACCACTGTTTTCAATATATAAATATTAACACGTTTCGAACGTAAAGATTTCCGCATCAGGATACACACGATACTAAAAAATAATGACAAGTATAGCCAAATGATAAACACAGAAAATAATAATGCACGAATAGACAAATTATAAACAAAAACAAAAATTAACAATAAGTGATGAAAATTTGTAAGTAATTAATCGAAAATGTAAAAAAATATTGAAAAAATAAAAAAAATAATTACAAATTTTAAATAATAAAATTATATTAGAAATTTTAAATCGAGGTTATTTTTATTATTAAAATTTATAATAATAATATTTAAAAAAAAAAAACATAGTTATTTATATGAAAATAAATTTAAGAAATAGCTATTAATTTTTTTTGTTTAAATTAATATTTATTTATATATTTGAAAATACACTTTGTATATACCACTAATAATAATAGTCAAATAAAAATGATTATATAATATTTATTTGACTATTCACATTTTCATGCTTTGTTAATTAGTACTTTACAAACATCGCAATTTCGTTAATTCAGTTCATTTTATAGCATTATTACGCGACAATACTTAAAAAATATTGAGTTGTATTTTGTTAAAACTACGCAACTATCGATATTTTTAAAGAATGTCGTTCGCTAAATGACAGTTGTCATCCGAGAGAACCGGAACCGCAGCTAAGCAAAAAGTATTTAAGCCTAAGGAAAAGGATTATGAATTTTCCTTAAAAGGAACCAGAATAGGCCTCCTGATATGATATACATTTCCCCGTATTGTGAAGTGCAAACACACGATCTAGCGGGAATTTCATAATTGAAGACATGAGCGGGTAAAAGTTTTATACAGGGTATTACGAAAATGAGGTGAGGGAGGGGAGAAAGAGGAAGGTTAGGTTGGAAGAAAGCCCGTAAGTTGGAAAGCCAGTATTACGAAAATGAGGATGTCAGGTAGGGGGAAGGGGAAGGTTGGGTTACAAGGGGGAGTTATGGGAGACAATTATATCGGCAGGACTTACCCTGGAGATGGCCTCTTAGATGTGAAGTCTGGTCCGGACATTAGTTTAGCTCAGATCGGCAGTGGCATTAGGTTCTCATCGTTCAGGGTCGTGAATCGATCGCAATCTTATAATTGGGTTGAGGGAGTCTCTAATTCTACGTTAAATGAGTCAAGTAAAGTGCTTTCAAATCTCAGAGTTTATTGTAAAATCGGACAAACATTGTAGGTTAAGAACAATCGAGTAGTTAGTAGAAAAGTCTTATTCTAGACATGATTCTAACGTCAAATTTCTCTCTTTCTGATTTAAATCTCTAACCGGGTATTGCAAATATAGCAAGAGCTAGAACAACACATTAAGGGGAGAATGCTAAATCAGCTTACATGAGGTGATCTGGTCGGGTGGCGGGAGTTGTTGGCAATGACGCCAGGGCTGGACATCTCTGCACTGAATTTAATTGGCTTTTAATTGGTAAGTCACCATGTTGAGTGCTTTGGCAGCAAATGGCACGTCTAGCTTCGGATTTCAACCCGCATGCATAGTACTTGGCCGATACAAATTAGTAACACGAAATAGGAGGCCTCTTTTCAAAGAAGCTGTAGACTAGGCTATTGCCGGGTGAGAAGTGCCAGGGCCGCCGTCGCCGCCGCTAAGCCGCCGTTGGCGCTCGCGTCGCTTCCTCTTGTTTTGTTAATTTATAATCTGATTGGTTTAATTTGGGCGCTAGAATCGCCTGATTGGTTAATTATGGAGGGAAATGATGCGATTGCTTGCCTAGCTTATTTGTTAAGACGAGTAGCTAGAACTCATCTCAGGGCCATCCTTTCGTTACATAACAAGGGTGACACGGGACGTACCTGACAAACTTTAACTAACGATTTCTGACATGTAAATGACAGTTTGGGCTCCGGTGGAATTTTTCCGTTTTTCGTTTCTTCCAAATCTTTCACATGCCACCACTGCCCACTCAGGCGAGTAACCGCCCAATCCCTAACCCCGACCCTAACTGTCTAATACCTAATTTTAATTTGGGCCTCTTGTGTGGAGTTAATTTAAAAAAATATATATATACATATAGACATTTTTATTATTTTTATCTTTTTAAGCCACCGAAGTCCAAAACACATAAATTTTTTTTTACTCCAAAAAATATTAGGAATCACAGTAATCAATTAGTCAGGTACGTATCTTACACACCCTGTATAAAAAAAAGTAGTATTTTAAGCGCCCCTGAGGTGATTTTCTCACGAAAAGGGCGCTATAGAAGTAATCCAATTATTATTATCATGAGTGATTTAATGTCAATTATTTATAGAAGGGGTGAGAGAATTATAAAAATTTGCTAAGTACAGATAAATCATTTTAAAGAGATTCTTGCATGTGTAGTAGTGTGCTGTATCGTAGGAATATTGTGGCTAAGATGGAACTGCGGGCGTGTTCGAACCAGTTTGAAGTGAGGACAAATACTCGTACATTCAAACGTGCTCTCTTTAAAACGATTTGCGTGTATATTATGGAATACTTTGTGGAAGCTGTAAAATTACCTAAGGATTCCCACGGTGCTAAATGAAAGATGGATAGATGTACATCACAGAAAAAAACAGCTTTTGATAAAATTGTAACATTACCAGATATTAGATATTAAAGAAAACAAAAAGGAAACCTTCAATTGTGAGTTTACTTGAAGTGAGATAAAGCGAAATGTTACGTCGTTATAACTGTTTGTTATTTTATGGTTATTTACAGTATTTACCTCGAGCCTTCACTACTTTTATCCCGAGATGGACATCAAAACACCATGTCTAGAGTAGAGTGAGTGGCCGTTATGTTCCAGAAATGTTACGAGCGTAACATTACAGAAATGCACATTCAACTAGTGGCGCGGATCGAACTGTCATCCCCAGATGTCGTGTTTGTATCACGTCGTAGAAGAAAATGTCGTATTCAAATAGAATATCAAATTCTTTTTTATTTATTTTTTCTGTGTTTAATTCATAGAACTACATTTAATTATTATTATTTTTTAAATTTAATGTAAATCAAATTAAATAACGTTATTATTAAGTTCTGAACGTATTTTTAGTTTTTATCATTGTGACAGCTGTTTCGACGTTTAAGGCCATTTTCAAACTGGGGTTAATCCACACTGCGAAGACATATTTATCTGATTTTATTCACTCCACCCCATTCTAATGTGGAAGGGTTTTTAAAAATGATTTATTATGGGTAAATCCGATTTAGTTAGGAAACAACTAAAATTCTGAATTCTGTGCGGTTTTCACATTTATAATGTGTTTTCTCGTATTTAACTGATAATATATTATTAATTGATTTATTTAAATGTGTTACATTATTTTGATAATGTGAACATACTGAGAAGCGGTGAATATGTAATTTTTCTTACATTGTGAATTAATATTATATTATTCGTTCGATTATTAAGTTTATTATTAATAAAATCATATAAATAAGTCGTCAAAATGTGGATTAACCGCAGTTTGAAAATGGCTTCAAACGCCAAAACAGCTGTCAAAATAATAAAAAACTAAAAATACTTGCAGAACTTAATAATAACATTATTAAATTTAATTTACAATAAATTTAAAAAAAAAACACTTTTCACTTAAATATGATAATTTTTTGATGATTGCTTATACGAGTAATAAGTTTTATTTTTGTACACAATAATTTGCCCCTTTTAAAGTGTAGTTTGTTTCGATCAACATGCCAAATATATAGATTGACAGTGTTTACATGAATACAGGTGTTTGTTTAAATATAAATATTAGAGAAGTTTCAACACCCGTTTTCCGAAATCGTTATCCTTACAAAACATTTGATAGACACATATAGAAAAAGCCAAATGGAAGTTAAAATCAAACTTTAGCGATTCATAGCTCATGGTGAAAATGCGGTTAAGAAGAGAAAAAACGTCACAGTCGTGACCTTATATGAAAACCATGAATGATTTGTCTATAAATTCTTCCCGGATAGTTAGGAATGTGTATAAGGTTTCCAATGACAAACATTCTTAAACTGTAAGCCTTTAAGTTTCATATGTGTAGATCTCTTAATTATTTGCAATATTTCAGTCGTTTAATTATCCCAATATCCATAATTCTAGTAATTCTAGAAGATTGAAATTATCTTAATTCCCGTTAGTGTAAAGGAAATCTACCAGTTTTTTTTACAGTAACTCGTCACAGGAGGGCCCTGAGGGAAATGATTTCCCTCAGGGCCTATATTATCTTTGGGGTGCTGTGTGGAGGGTCTTTTAGAGAATAGGAAGAGTGAACTTGGGTCTTGAAGAGACCCATATTGTAAGAGGGAGGAAACACAGAGGCTGGAAGATCATTCCATAGCCGAACAAAACAAAAGTTAGGCGGGTGATTGGCGTGTTTCCCGACTGTGCACCGGTGCCGAAGGGATCAATGACGCTAGTTTCTCACAGCATCTTCCATTAAAATACCGGTAGATCAAGGACAGCCTTCCCACCTGATGTCTGCGCTCCAAAGATTGCAGTTCGCTTGTTAAGATAGGCAAATCTATCAAACGGACCGCCCATTTCTGCACAGAGTCGAGGGTTTTTTCAGATATTTTGGGGCTCCCGACCAGAGGTGGCTACCAAATTCTACAGTGGGGCGCACTTGCAATGTGTACGGGATCAGCAGTTGTGCATTATCAAAGTATCTGCGGGCTCCGTAAAATACGCCCAGCTTCTGAGAGAGAGGCTAGCTTTACTCTGGCTTCGATGGATCCCCCATACCTGAGCTGGTCACTTAAGGTTACACCGAGCATATCAATGGAGGGCTTGTTGGGAAGATAAACAAAAATACAAGTAAATTTAATTTTTACAGATCTCCACTAACTTAACAAACAAAATTATACAAAGGCACGCAAAAATTTCAAGAAACATACCAAATGAATATTAGACATCAATGGATGATTTCATAATAAACCAAATTGAAAATACGTTACATTATCATATATACCATTTAATCACGTAAACACTTTAGGACACATTATTATGTAAACACTATATATGTACATTTCGCTTCTTTACACAAGCATTGCTTAAAAGATAAGTATAGTATTGTAAATTGTATATTAAAATATAAATTATCTAATAAGGAAAAGAAAAACGAATAATAGAAAAAAAATAATAATAAAACACGTACTGGAATTTTAGGTAAAACGCTCGAAAATGCCTTAACTGTTTTTCAAAATGTACATTTTCATGTTTTATTTTTTATTTCAGATTATAAAAATTATATAAAATAAAACATAGAAAATTACAATATAATTTACATTACATTATAAATTTTAAAAATAAAATTTTAAAAGGAAAATTACATTATAAAATAAAACATAGAACGCTTTGACTGCCCAACTGGGAACAAAAACCCGTTTTATATCACATATTTTGGTATGTATTTCACAGAATTTAAACGATTACAATTTGATGATTGTCTTCATTAGAAACCTTATACATTTCATAATCAGCCGTATATAGAATTTACAGATAAATTATTTGTTGTATTGGTTACGTTAGCAACCTGCAAAGTGACGATTAGCGCGTAATTTGGGTGCTCGTCCTTAAACCACATTAAAAGTTAGACAAAAAGATGTAATAATTTACATTATACCTACCTCGCGTAATCTTATATTTTTCGTGTGCGTTTTATACACCTCACACGTACGCAGAACTGGATTGAATTGTTAATCCATTGAGTAAGTACATTAGAACAAGATTTACACAATAGTGACTAACTAAAGTAAAATTTAACCAAAATACCAACAAAAAAACACATAAAATGGGAAGTGTTAAAGGCAGAATTTTGCTAAATAAATGAGTGTGTAACACGCGCTAAGCTTTGGTTTCAGGATTCGAGGAGGCTGTCAATCGGTGAAATCCAGATACAACATCCCTGATACGTCGCTGGGCGGGGGACGAACGGGACAAGGGGGACGGGGGCCTGGACGACCGTAGTGAAGTAATTTAGCCCCTGCCCCGCGGGGTGCACCGCCCCGGGGGTCTCTGATGGCGGATCGCTGTCGCCGGCCCGGGGTGCCCCACCCCACCCCGCTTTACCCTAACTCATTCTTGCCCCGGTAAGGTGGACCCACCTTGCCCCACCCTACCCTAACTACCCACTAGTCCGATAAACAGTTGTAACAATGCACCGAGAATCTAGAAAGAGCTCATCGACAATACATAATAACTTTTTAATCATTGAAGATAATACTAACAACCCTCAAAATAAAACATGAAACCGAAAAGAAAAGATAACGGAAGCAGCTGGGACTGAAACCCAGGACCTCGTGATCTATCCGGGACCCTGCGCTCTAATCCACCGAGCTACAGCTACCCAAAACCATCCTGTCATTTTTACCGGTATCATACTTCGATTTCTAAGTTAAAAGGAACGGCTGCGGGGCCCGTTTCATACAAAACTTATTTTTGTATTTGAGGCCAAAATACTCACCTATAACTAATGATCTTTTTTTTCATCAAAAAGTATAGTAAATATTTAGTATGGTTTGGAATTATTTATTTATTTTTGTTTTACATTACAAAATATAGGCCATTAAAGTAATTGCTTTTCGCGATTTTAGAGGCACCTTAAACAAATATTTGAGGGATAAAGGCGATTAAAAAAAAATTACCTCAGCAGCTTTGAAAATATAATGAAATTTATTTTTTATTTTTTTTTAATTAGCCTTATGGTGGACTTTAAAATAAAATAACGACCAATTTACGTTAGAACACAAATTTGCCGTACATAATTTAAAATATCGACCCGAAAAATTTTTTTTTTAAATGTTTTGTTTTCATATATTTTTTTACGTAATCATATTTACATAGCATATACGATAATTTTTTTTTTAAATACAATAAACCTGCAAATAATTTTCTAAGTTGCTTCTAAAATCATGAAAATTGATTTTTTTTCATGGCATACACTTCATAATTTAAAACAAAAATAAATAACGTACTTCTCATCCGTCCTAGATATTTACGAAACCTTTAATTTAAAAAAATATATATCATTGAGTTTGGACGGGTATTTTGGTTTTAAATCCAAAACTAAGTTATGTTTGAAAAGGGCAGAGCAGCCATTCTTCTTAATATCATCTTCAATTAATTGCCATATATTATTGACTGCTACCTTTATATCAGGACTAAAAGATTCTACTGAATTTATTTGTAATCTTTAGATAGTGTCTCGAATATAACTGATTTTTTTTATTATTATTATATAGGGCATCTGTTTTTCTACACGTCTAGGACTAAAATTATTTTTTCTGGTGTTTGTAATAACTTACTGAACCTTATAAACTTTATTTCATTTTGATAGTTGTTAATATTATCTTCAATGATATATATTACAATGAGGTTCAAAAAGAATGTTATTAACGAATAAATTCAAAATAATTATTAACTAAAGAGCAGTCAGCATTCTGCTGAACCGCTCATATCCTCGCCCATATAACCGCTCATATAACCGCTCATAAGTTTACAATAACACAATCCTATCTCGAAATGAGAACCCAATCGAGCTTTAAAATGATTTATATTCATAACGAAAAAGGGATAACTTTGTTTAAACCACTATTTTTAATATGTAAATATCCACATGTTTTATAAGTAAAGCTCCCATCAACAGGATAAACAATATACTGAAAATAATGACAAATAATAAGCAAACAGATAAATTACAAACGTAAAAAAAAATAAAAAAATAAGTGATGAATGTAGGTAAGTAATTAGAAATGATAAAATAATTGAAAAAAAAATTATCATAAAATATTAAATAATAAATTAATATTAGAATTTTCTTATTTTATATTTTTATTATTAATATAAATAAAATCAAGAGCAAAGGATGAAAATAAAATAATAATAATATTATAAATAATAACAATATTATAAATAATAATAATAATAATAATTGGATGATTTGTATAGCGCCGTTTTTGTGAAAATCACCTCAAGAGCGCTGTGTTATAAATATAGTTAGTAATGTGAAAATAAATTTAAGAGACATCTATTTATTTATTTTTTTTAATTATTAATAATATTTAATTGAGTATTAACACTTTTGATTTATATTTGTAGCACCGATGACATACTGTGGAAGTTTGTTCCAAGCTTCCACTACTGTCTCCAAAGAGATTTGCATTTTCAACTATACAATCAACTTAGAAATAGAAATAAAATAATCCAGGAATTTAAAATCTATTCCCCTGTTTTATTTAACGTTTTAAGTGTATTTCGAAGAACCCTGTTTGAATTTTAATATGGAGAATTAATATTCTTATTGAATTTTAATATTAGGTAAAATAATGCTATCATTTTTCTACCTGTGAGAGCTGTTAGGTTTTCCACAAGCATTGTCAAGCTTTAATGAAGCCACCGAAACGATTTATTCATAGCAAATCCGCAGAATTTATCATCTTAGAAGTCCACAATGGAGTGCCGATACCAACCCTGATGTATGGCAGTGAGGCATGGAATTGGCAGAGGAAGCATGAAAGTAAACTGAATGCCGTAAAAATGAGATCTCTGAGACGAACGTGTGGTAAAACCATGTATGATCGTGTGAAAAATATTGAGATTCGTAAAGAATGCAAGGCTTGAAGTAAGCGTAATGAGTAAAATTAAGAAACGGACGCTTAGATGGTTCGGGCATGTAGAGCGAATGAACGAAGAAAGGAGTGTAAGAAGAATGTATGACATGAATGCAAATGGAAGAAGAAGCCGGAGACGCCCGAGGAAGACATGGCACCACCGAGTGAATCAAAAATTGAGTCGGGCCATGTCAGAAGTCGGAATAACAGAAGAGAATGTATGATGCGTTGTATGAATGTGAATGAAGCAAGAAGTGTATGCCAAGATCGAGTTGTTTGGCGGTCCGTCCTCTCTGCCCACCCCGGCGAGAAAACGGCGTGATGGTTAGTTAGTTAATTACAAAATAAGATTTTTTTCTGATATTTGATTATGAAATGAAAAAAATAATTTAAAAAAATCAAGTTATTTGATTTGTTTTTACTGGGGATCCGTCAGTGGCAAAACAGTTGTACAATGCCCCAAGAAGGCGAAACAGCTGATAAATGGTTTTACAAAGTAGATATGATTTGATTTTAATATGAAGTAAAGATAAAATTTAAGTCTTTATTTTACTACGTTATTAAAGTTAACCTGACGAATATCATATAAAAAAAGATGAAATTCTTCTAACGTCTAAATACCAAGCTTTTTTATTGAGTTTTTAGAATGGCTTTTAATGTTAACCATCCACTTGTAGGTATTTTATTTAGGTCCTTTCGCCTCGGGCTTCAAATTTCGATATCAATTAAGAAACAGAAATTTCCAATTAGTTCTGCGATACAAGAAAATACATAAATCGGTGTTCGTACTTCGCTCGAGGCATCCAAATACCCGAAAGGGATAAGATAAATATTGAACGACTTTTCGTTTGAAATGTGATAAAAATTAATTATCTTAACAGTCTCATGTATAAATTTGGATGTATGAATCTATGTTCTATGTGTGTAAATTTTAGAGTTCTCCACCAATTCGATTCAAAATCGGAATATGAGAGGTTATGGGGGAGCCGAATGAGCCGAAAATATTTTGCAAAAATGCGCAATATGACTGTACATTGTGGATTGCGCCAGGCATGACATTATTTCAATGGGTGGACGGATAAAGCTACAGTGTCTCGGTGTGGAAGGGGAAAAACCCCGAAATGTATTATACAAGATGAAAATATACGTCTTGCCGTATTTCATGAGCCACCAGAACCTGTAAATTGATCACAATTAGGGGAGGGGCAACGCCGGAATCAAACCACTTTCTTAAAGAATGTTAAATGTTAAAATGATAAAATTCAGCATTTCAGATATCTTTTGGAGCGAACATTGTGACTAGTTTGATGCTCACATTCAAAATACATGGGCAAGTGTCCCACAAAATAAACAACAGTAGGAGCTTCAAGTATTCATTGGAAATTACTCTGAATGTCAACGTTGAAGTTCTTATTAATGTTGATCAGAGAACGCAAGGAGATCGCCAACGCCACGCCGATTGATTACACCAGAATATATTGAGGTAAGGATAGAAAAATAATTCGCCAGGTTAAATTAAAAGAAAAATAATTTCTTCAAATGCTTGGTAACTTTGTGGCATCATTATTAATTATATAAATTGAAAGAAAAATAGTTCCTAAAAAAAAACAAAAGGGTGAGGTAACACTTGTCAACAAATGAGAATTAAAAAAGGTTGCCCCCCCAATAAAAGCTAAATATATTGAAGAAAGCTGTATTTCTAACAGGTAAAATAATAATAATAATAAAAATAGTGCCGTCAGTACAGTTTTTATTTATTTATGAGCTTATATATATGCTATGCAATGACACAAATTTTCCAGTAGCTTAGTACTGAGGTCAATATTATTTATCAATGTTTAGGTATTTAAATTAAATAATTTTTATTCGTTTGGTAGTTGAGTCGCGTTCATTTATGGAATATCTTTGAAGTGTCCTTGAGTATCTGCAAGCATTGATGGACTCCATTTTCCTCGATACCACTTTTCCATCCGGACTTACTGGCTAAAAAACCAAATAAAATAAAAATAAAAATTTAAGAGATATGTTGCAAGTCATGGTTACACAGGCTGTAATTAGATTAGTGACAATCTTAACGTAGTCTGGGTTTTTTGTTTACAAGGAGATTTTCTAAGGCAGACTTGAAAGCTGACCATGGATTGAGTGCTATGGGTTTTATCACCGTGGAAAACAATCGATCTTTCAAAATCTTTCTTATTAGCACAGCTTTTCAGCCTTTATGGATTGCACGCCACTGCTGTAACACATCATCAGCGGTTGAGGTGTAGGGTCCTTGACTACGAATCCAGAGGTCGCGGGTTCAAATTCCCGCATGTGTATTTTTTTGTTGTTATTTTACAAATATTAAATAAAAGCTGGACTGAAATCACTGAACGGTGAAAATCCTTCTGTGTAAGTTAATTCTGTGTGATGACACAGACCCCCGCCCGTTGGTATTACGGCCGTTATGGCGGGTTTTAAAAATTCTGTATATGAGAATCAATTTAACTTTTTAAAAAGTCAACAAATTTTTTTTTAATTAAAAAAAATAATTGGAGTACTTTTTTCCAAGCTTTAGAGCCGGTTGCTCAGTTCCCTACTGCAGAGCTACGAAAATGTACGAGTAAACTCTTTCGGGGCACTTATTTGCCACAGCAGGGGAAGCCTATAGCGAAGATTGTGCAATTCACCAACATTATTATCACTTCATGGCAGCTTGGATACAGGCCCTTTTAGTGGTCTTCTGATGATGGGAAACTATATATTATCCCCCATAAATTAAATGTAACGAATTAGTGTTCATTATGTGTTTTTTTTTTACTATTTTCGTCTAAGTAATTTTCCTGTTTATGGAAGGGATATAAGGTATCGACATAATTTTAATTTCATTAAAAATATTTACGACTCGTACAAAAAAATAATAATAAAGGCCAAAGACAACAGTGATTTGGAAACCAAAAACGATAGAAACGATAGATATATATAGATCCGATAATATTATGTAAGCATTTGTTAATATGAAAACATTTCTCAGTCGATTGATTGTGTAACCATATTTTAGATTTGGCCACATTGTATTAAACACGTGTATAAAATCGTTTAAAATGTATAACGCATTGACATTGACATATGACAGCATTGCATAAGTCTATCTACAACACCCTGTAAAGTGAACAAAGCCTCCAAATCAGAAAAAAAGCACGTGTAGTTTAAGCCGCGAATCGACCACGCTATAAACTAACCTTTATAGCTACACCGGCCAGCCTCTAGGTCGTAGTGCTACGGCACTATAATACCGCTGTATTCTCTCGCTCTTTCTCAAAAAATGACGCCTGTAGCAGAAAGAGCGTTAAAAAACAGCGGATCTCTCGGCGGCAGCACAAGAAAAAAGAGTAATGTTTTAAACTCACGTTTTGAATATAACAGATATATTTTGACTGGTGCCCGGATAAATCAACACACGTATGAATCAGCACACTTTTTAAAAGTTACATAAATTCATTAAACGTTCGAAAAAAGCTAACTCTAAAACCTAATCTAACCTAACCTTGTAAATAATCTCTATTATTAATAAAAAAAACATCCCAAATAAGTTATTGAAGTTTAAAAACCTTATTGTAATATATTTTTCGTCATTGAAGATAATATTAACAACTCCCAAATGAAACACGAAAATGAAAAGCCACAGAAAAGAAAAAGATAACGGTAGCAGTAAGTCCGGGGTAGATCATAAGGGCTCGTATGCCAGCTGCTACCGTTATCTTTTCTTTTCTGTGCCTTTTCGGTTTCGTATTTAGATTTGGGAGTTGTGAAAACTATGTTCAATAATAAAAAAAATATTATTAATTTATTTTCTTGATTTTATTTATATTAATAATAAAAATAATTTATTTTCAATTTTCTAATCTAAATTTATTATTTAATATTTTATAAATACTTTTTATTTCTTCAATAATTTTTAATTAATTACTTACCTACTTTCATCACTTATACGTAATTTGTCTATTCTTACGTTATTATTTTCTACGTTTATCATTTGTATCCTGAGAAGGAAAGCTTCGCTTTCGAAACATGTTGATATTTATATATTAAAAGTAGTGATGTAAACAAAGTAATTCTTATGAAGTCATTAGTAAAGAATCTTTCTTTTTTAGAGATTAATTATGTTAGGTGAGATTAGGTTATCGGGCTGTTTTTTTTGTCGTACTTTTAATGACTACATCACGGAACCATTTTACTACTTACGAAGTATCGTAAACGCAGTGGGCTCACTTTATAAATTAATAAGTCGGAATACAATTAAATTACAAACGAAGAACTCGACGAATAAATCAGAAGTTTAATTATTTTTTAATATAAAGCCACCTAGATGCGAAATTTCAATATAACTGACCATTAATAATTCAACATGTTTATTCCATACTTTTCAAATGTTCAACAAGACAAATGTTTTCCAAAAACATGGCTGAAATATGAAGACAAGACTAGTAAATATAACGATAAATTCAGCTGTGATTAATTAATATTAATAATGTTTTATTATATTCTTTTTTATAACAAAATAACACAATGATATCCTCACTGGGATTTCCCGTGCTGAGGGTTTCATTTACAAAATATGAAATTACATTATATTAAATTGATGTGCTTGATAAAAAAATAAAATAATTGTAAGTGTTTTAAGTGCAGTCGAGTGGTTTCGGTGTTAGTCTGTATTTGATTTTAATACATTTTCTATTTCAAATCTCCCTATCTAACGCACCCATTTGATTTATTTGATTTTTAAATTTATTATTATGGTTGTTGCGATTTTTAAAGTGTAGTGGGATTTTGTTATATGTTTTGTAAATGCTTATAAAGAATGTACTAAAGGGTAATAAAACGTTCAATCTCATAACTAAACAATAAGGTAAAAGTCTTCTTTTAAAAGCTAACCCGCGAATTAAAAATTAATCTATACCTTACGATTTTTTTGCAAGGAGCTGAAATTTTTTGAATATTGTACTTTTTAAATTGTGCTTCCATTCTTGAAGGATTATTAAAAAAAATGTTTTCATTACCTGCATAATCTATAAATACGAAAATATTTATTCTGGTAAATTCCATAAGCCACTATTTTAATCCAAGGAAAATAGCATTACAAGAACATCAAAGGAAATGTAACAGTATGAGGTTATTTTGGAGCTTTGTAAATATCATTTATTAACTGACCAGAAATAATCGTTTGAAGTTATAAATAGTTATACGTATCTACCAACTGAATAAAATGCGTCTTGCTGTATTGTATAAACCAATTCAAAACAACAGAACGGAGAAGTAAAGCTGCAATGGATGTTCGGCATAGCATTACATTGAAAATCACAAGTGACATCCAATTTGAAAAAGTCCCCAGTACCAACAAAACAGGAGAAATATTCAATCTTTAGCAAGGACCACTCACGGGTGGCACTGAAACGTAATCCAGAGAAATGTGATATTATGTTTTTCAATTTAGTCCGCCGACCCGACATGGCCCGCGCTCCTGGGGAGTGTTTGTTCTGTGTGTATAAGAGACAATATGAATATAGGAAGATGACAGTTCCAGTAGTAGCTATTCGATGGCGGGACCGTCTCCATTGTTAGCATTGACGTTGAGATGGGTAAAACGCGCACGAAGGTAGCGGAGGGGTGAAGCGAGGAACAGATAAGGCAAGAGGTAAAAGAGGCGGTCGGGGCTGGTGAAATGGAGGGCCATTTACATAACAAGAAGGGGCAATGTGAACCAGTGTTGACCGAGTTATTACGTCGGTAATGATGCAACAAGGGAAAATAGCACACATTGAGAGGTATTAACCGTTTTAGTGATATGCTTAATTTGTAAGTATGTATGGTATATAAAATGCTACAGATATTCTGTGTTTTTAAATAAAAACAAGTATGGTATTTAATAAAAATGCTATAACTTGGACAAATATCAATAACTTTTAATGATTTTTTTTAATTATACATTAAAGAATGAAATTTTACGAATATTACAGTTCTAATTAAAAAAGTACACTTAAACGGTTAAGGATATCCCAACGTGAGTGAACGGGGACGTTTACTTATTAGTTATGTAGATAGACTAATAAGCACTTGATGGTTTGCAGAATAAAGGGAAAATAGCACTCATAAAGATCTATTCACATCTTCCGGCAACGTGCAGTGCAGACACGTACAGTGGCAGGCACGGCACGGTACAGAAGGGAGTATTCACATTACACCGTGCGTGAATGTGTTCATAGATAATGAAAGCAACTAATTTTGCCGTGCCTGCTACTCTACGTGTCTGCACTGCGGGGTACTGGTAGATGTGAATCGAACTTAAGTGGTAGATAAGCAATTGCCAATGTTCACTTAGTATAAACCAGGTACTTGATGAAATCCATAAATTATACGCACGATGAAATTGATGGTAAGTAACAAATATAATATATGTTTATAATGGGGTTGTTCCAGATTTTTTTTGTGAAATGTATTATATTTAAAGAGTTAATAACATTAAACGGTAAAATTAAAAATTAGTTTTTCGATGTCTCCAAAAATGACGAAATTATGAGCTTTCAAAGCGTACTTGGGACCCGTGACGTTACGAGGCGCATTCAGTAAAATTCACAATTCGAATTATTGCCATTCGACATATCTGCATACTGCCCTGCCAGTCATTTTACGTAACGTGGGGTCAGAAGCTTATCGGACGGCCTACCGCCGACAAGATTCCCCTAAATTATCTTTGACGGCTTATATATTAGGTACTATTCAGTATTCTCCAAATATTCCTATAGCTCTGTTCTCAGCATGCTCATTAATATGATAAATTTGCAAAGAACTTGAAATATCGTTGTAGGAGACAACCTCATTAAGAAACTTAAACCTTAAGATCACAAACAGTAAAAATACACCGCTGATAAAATCTTGATAACTCATGACATATCCCTCTTTTACATAAGCGACGACTGTAACAAAAGGAGAAATCAAAACGGAGCTGTATACGTCGTTCAGAATTATTCATTATTGTACTTAGTCTTTCTTTTTCTTATTCGTATGGTGGAGGAGAGTTGGTAGAGGTCATAGTGGAATGCTGAGGTTATTCAGCCAGTCGACGGCATCGGATTTAGTTCAGCACAAATGTACCATAGGGAAACTGATGAAAGGGACATTCTTACGATGTGTTCTGTTGTTTGAATATGTCAACATTCACAAAGTTCTGAATCCTTTAGGCCCAATTTATGCATCATATACGCACAACAGGTCCACGTCTTCCGGGGGAGAGAGAACCCTGGCAATTTAATAGTAGGATCTACAATAAAGTGCTTGTTTTTCACGACCGAGGTCTGCCACTGAGTTAGCCACGACTCTTCAGGGGAGTATAGTGATAGAAACAGTCTTTCACGTTCAGGCCGTGGGGTTTGCAAGGTCATCTTGAAGTGGAATGTTATTATTCACGGACTTTCTGTATTCCCTGAGGGTTTCTATCTCTCGTCTTACAGTGGGTGGCGTGTATTCGAGATACATTCGTATACATTGTAGTGGGGTGAAGGGAAGTGTTAGTCTCACAGTGCGCATATCATTATTTAGTTGCAAGTCGATCTTCTGTGTGTGTGCACTTCTAGCCCAAACTGGAGCGCAATATTCTGCTACTGAGTAGACCGAGGCAATCGTAGCTGTTCGTAGGGTGTTTGCGTCGCAACCCCATGTGGTTTTCTTATGATATTTATGCAGGTTTTGGGCTTCTTGGTAACATTTTCCAGGTGGGAGCTACACGTCAGGCTTCTGTCCAGTGTTACGCCAAGATAGCGAGGGCTATTTTCATGAATAATGGTACCTCCTCCAAACTGTACATTAAGCGTAGCACTTGCCCTCGAGTTACTTGGGTGGAATGCAGCTGCAACTGTTTTTGTTACGCTTACTTTTAATTTCCACTCGGAGAAGTATTGTTCCCTAACAGTTAGGTCAGCAATAAGATCATTTTCAGCGGAGTCAAGGGAGGACTGAATATCATCTGTATCAAATATTTTTTTTTCCATGGTTTCTGGAAGGACCGCTATATACAAATTGAAAAGGGATGGTGCAAGTACCGATCCCTGTGCAAGTCCACTTTCTATTTTAGAAGTCCTACTTTTCTGCGTTCCTATGTGGACTTTAGTGGTGCGGTCTATAATCAGGGATTCAATCATTTGATCCATTTTACAATTTTAACACAAATTGTAGAACTTTTAAAGTAGGGCCAGACGGTGTCATATACTGTTGTTAAGTCAATAAAAGCGGTTGCGGTTTTGAGTTATAGCTTGCAGGTGCGAGTACTTGGACACAACAGCTGCGTCCTGGCTGGAAACCTGCTTGTTCACGGGGGATAACCTTCTCTAGTATTGGCGTGAGTTGACGCAGTAGTACTCTTTCTAGGAATTTGTACATTGCGCTGAGCAGGGAGATGGGTCTACAGCTTTTAGGAACCTCTGGAGGTTTGTTGGGCTTCAGAATGACTATAACTTTGGCTTTTTTTTCCATATTTACGGGATTTTTCCGCTGTCGATAATGTAGGGAAAAGGTTTACAAAGCCATTTTCTGGCCCGAGGCCCGGTATGCTTCAAGAAGTCGGGAAGGATGCCATCATAGCCAGCTGCTTTCCCAACCTTGGATGAACTGAACGAAAATTTAATATTTTTTCAATAGATACTGGTTAGACGGTTCCCTGTGTGCAGTTGGTCATTTTTAAGAGCTTTATTTAAGCACTTGTTTTTTAATTTACTTAGGCTTAAAAAGTTAGAAAAACATTTATTTCTCTTTTTTTACATTAAATCCACATAAGAGACAATTACAAAAATAATTTCCATTGGGGTTTGACATCTTTGGGCATGCTATGCGGAGGGTTTTTTAAGGAAAGAATAGGAAGGAGAGGAAGTTCCGGGAAGGAAAAAGAAATGAGAGGTGGGTAGGAATTTAGGGGTCAGTGTGTCCAGGAGTGACGGATGTATTAATCCAACCCTCCCACGGCGATTCAAGGCGATGGGTTAAGATGACATGACGTAAGGTTTTTAGAAATTCGTCATTCAAAAACGTAAATTTTCTATATACTATTTCAAAGTCTAATAATTATACAATTTAATATAACTGTCTGTCAAGCATTAACAAAATATTAAAATATGCGATTTCACAAAAGAATATCAAAAGCATCAATTCATTTTTCTTACAATAACACATCGCAAAAAAAAATCTTCCATGGTTCTAAATAATGTCTCATGTATTCAAGTATTCGTATAAATTCGTCACTTCAAAAGCCGCAAAGATTTACGTTTCTAGGAACCTGTAACAGTATGTCCCAACTTTCTTAAAATAATGAAATTCCCATTGGTTATATAGCTTGATATGAATAATTTCTTATTTACAACACACTCATTAAATTCTTTTAAAAATTCTTAGGTTACGAATAACTTGACAAAAAAAAACTCCCGCTGCAAATGTTGCTTGTGCAATGATGGAAGTCAGCAGATTAATTGAACCAACTACGGAACCCGGGATGGAACCCGACACATCTGTCCATTCAGCTATTAACTGGTCTAATCACTACAAATCCTTAATAATACATTATGCAATATAAACTATAACATAACGTGTAACAACTGATAATTTTAATTTCGTCAGAAGTTTACTTTCTATGTCTTCTGACAAAACTTAAAATTCCCCCACTTTTCTAACAACGATAGTAAAATAAAAACGTAAGCTTTTAACTTCAACTACAATATATTTTAATGCACACAATAATTTTTATACAGCAGTCGCATTTTTCGATTTCCTCCTTTTGAAACTCCCTGGAACCATTTTTTTTTACACTAAAGTCACTACTTTTTATCTTAAAACAGTCCACATTTTTAATATAAGAATGTTGCATATAGTATGTCACATTATTATAATAAAAAATATATATTTATAAAAAGTAAAAATACATTAAAGAGGGTACAAAAGTACAAGGTAAATCAAAGCCAAAAGGGGTATAAAAATACAGGGAAAATAAGATTTAAAAAAAGAGGAAAGAAAGAAAAAAAAGATTGGTATAAAAAATCTTTTTCACATAACCATTTTTTCAGCATACATCCATCTCCTTCTGAAAATTAGTCCACAATTTTTATTGAATTGGGTAACATGTTGTAAATTTTTGGTACATGGTAATGTAAGGTTCTTTGACCGTATCTATTTAGATATCTGGGAATTAGAAGTCCATCGTTTGCAGTTAGTCTTGTGTTGTGAGCATGTAGCACTATTTTGTTACATTCAGATTGACATGCATGCTGACTAATAATTTTAAACCACAATATAGCATGAACAGGTAACAAATTCACAGAATTGTTGAAGAATAATTTAGGTACATCATCCGTTCACTTATCCATTCGTTTGGTGAGAAGTGAGAAATCGAAAAATAGGAATATCGATGTCCATCACGGGTCTATAAGTACTGAGTAAATTTATATAATAACCCAACATAAAACAGGGACCTTCCTACCATGGCGGCCAAAAAGTACAAAAAAATAAAATTAAATTGAAGGGCGTTTTCTGAAACTCAATTTAAAAAAAAAAAATTTCCCTAAAAATGCTTTTTATCTAAAAGAGTAATGCTAATGAAACTAAGGTATATATTTTTTAATCATTGAAAATAATATCAACAAATCTCAAATGAAAATATGAAACAGAAAATAAAAAAGATGACGACAAAGGTTCAATGATTAAACAATATATTACAATGAGTTTATTAGTTCAGTAAGTTATTCCGATAAAAATGAATAAGGTATTATTGTTGTTAAAACGTGCAAGGTGGACGCAAATAATAAAAAGCGTAACAAAATGTTGACGAACATATTTACCATAAAAAAGGAATATCTGAAGTTGCAAAAAGCTTTATTAAAATGTTGAGTTTCGAACGCTCCTCAATTGAGCGTAAACAAAAACCATGACATACATATATTATTAATATGTAAAAACAGCTATGTAATAAAATAAGCAGTAAGATCATCACATACTGACATTTTCCATTAATTGGATTTGTAAAGAATTATGAGCAAAAATTTTTAAAGCAATTCACTGAAGTTGCAGTTTAGCAGAGCCGGAGCATTCCGTGTCTAGGCGGTGGCGGCAGGGCGGTGGTGGTGGCTCCGAGGGCGGCGGGCGGCGGCCAGAGCCGGGGTGGCCCAGGGCGACGGGCGGATGGAGCCGGGGGGAGGAGAGGATGGGCGGCGCCAGCGGGAGCAGGGCGGGGGAGCCAGCCCACACACTTGTAGGATTTCCGCCTTTTTCCAATTCCACTCCCACCGAGATGCGATAGAGGTATCGAACAGAACGTGGAGCGTCGATTGTTTAACTTTGTTTTAGGAAATTAATGAACAAAATGTTTTCTGCAAAGATGTTTGCAGGTGATCTAGGTTTTAGGTTTTAATACAGCATGTATTTTAGGAGTCTGTAAATTAGGAGCTCACGTGTTCAATAAAGTTCACATAATTTTAATTATTTTTATTTTATTTCTATATTCGTACATACAATTTCAGGTATATACATACATTAGACAAATGCAAGTAATACAAATAATATTAACAAAAATAAAACATGATAGTGGAATATAAAATAATAAGTAACTGTATGTAATTGGTTTAGTTGTAATATTTCGTGAACACCTCACTGGGAGAACCTGTGCTGAGGTGTTCGCGTGTTTGAGATAAAGTGTTATTCTATGTTAGGTAAGAAGCCCTTATAGAATACCATAATAATATATAGACATTATAATAATGAAGTGAAAGAAAAGGACACTACATTTAAAAAACTTAATGAAGCAATTTAGAAGAATAATGAACAAATACAGGAATAAAATAGTGTAAGCACCATTCCAAGTAATTAGTTACAGAGGCGAATATTCAAAAACATACCTAAAATTCACTGATACTTATACTCTAGACAGATATATTAATAATTATTGACGATGTATGCAATAATCGTCTGTTTGTATTTGTATTCCGGGCAGTTGAACATATCTACAATGTCTTAAAATGTATTACCTTCTGCGTGGGGTCTAGGTAAAAGAGAATTTTGGAATGATTGAGTCCAGAAATTATTGTTATAAATCATTATTTAAATCATAGTTAGAAATACCTTAGCAAATTTAATTAGGCCAGTGCTCAACGTTAATAGTTAATTTTCTGGTCGTCTTTAGACCCACCTGAATATAATGTAAGCATTGTAGACATGCAAGCATTTTTTTCATGTATTTAGCTGTTTTATAGCTTGTCCACTTTATAGAACAAAAATGTTTTTTTTATTCGAACAACTTATCGAAGTTTACAAACTTACCTGCAATTAATCCATTTAAAAATAATATATAGCATATTTGCGCACGTTCCAGAGTGGAAGATACTCTCAGTATCACTCTGGTGAAATACCACCATTCAGAATTGAAACGTTGCTTGAAATGGCTTTTGGCCGTGTTTGGTGACCAGATCTGAACAGGCAGGTATTTCCCCCCTTCCTCTTCCGCTTCTCATTCCCCTCCACAATACCTTCAGCCTCACAACATTCCCCAATTGGGGATGCCATAGTCTCACTGGCTCCAGACGGTTGGGAGCAGTTAGGAGTCTTGTGCAGTATTCATATAAAAAATAAGAAAAAATAAATAATCGGACGATGTTATTGTACAGTGCAGAGGGTTTTCGGTCTCTCGTGGCGTGGATCGCATTCGTTGAAGTCAAAGTTGATGTGCATTGAAAAATGTTTCGGGGGGGGGTTAAAATGTATCATTCTTGAAGCCACCATAAACTCTAGAATCATACGAAGTATAACCAGCGTATTATTAGTACATGAGAGATAAGATTCAGAGAATTCGTAAACACAATAAAGTATGGTTGTTTGAGATTCTCAGCAACCCTCAATGTTATCCTCTGGAACAACATATTATATGATTTCACGTAAAAAATATCATTATTCTTGGAAAACAATAAACTTGAGCGGCATATCAACCGAATTCATGATTCGATTCAGTGAACACAAAATACAGTTTTCAGAATAACAGATAAACAACTTCATTAGTTTCCGATCAAAGTATTCGTATTGAAAATAAAATTTGTGAAATATTTTCTTCGAATGATATGATAGCCAATACTATCTGAAGTACAAATAAAGCTAATCAACTTTTGATTGTTTCAGTGGCTTGCTGAGAGCGATATTTAAAAATGTTTTCAGCTAGGACTTACTTTTACTTGGGATATTATAACAAACAAAGTTTAAGCGAAACGATGATTTGTTTTCAAAACAAGTGAAATCAAGTAAAGATAGATAGATGGTTATTGGTAATGTTAAAGTTTTTTTTAATATCGCACTGTATTATATACTCCCAACTGTCCGGAGCCAGTGAGACCATGGCAATCCCATTTGGGGTATGTTGTGAGGCTGAATGGAGTGAGGAAAAGAGGATGATGGGGAAGAGGAATGTAGAAAATATCGGGCTATACGCATCTGGTCACCAAACACAAAGCCATTTCAAGTAAATTTTCGATTCTGAATGGTGGTCTTTCACCAGAGTGATACTGAGAGTATTCACTACTCTGATTTGGCAATTGGAACTGTTGTGCGATATTACATATTATGCCGCTATAAATTCCGATAAGTGAAAATATTTAAATAACAATACTATCATTTTAATAGTTTCTAAACATTTTATTCCATGAACGTATCCAAAACAATAGCTATTGGACCTTTAGCTAATAAAAACGGATTCGTACTCCGGAAGCGAGGTAAAAACTAGTAAAATCAGAAACCAATATGTAGAGTCGCGGATTCTTGAAGCTTCTTGAGCTAGTCGGTTGAATATTGAACAACACACCACTCAGGGAAGGAAATAAGAAGTTCGTAAATCAAACCCACGAACGTTTTATCCACGGTGGTGCACCTCAGTGATTCCCCATATTATCGGAAAACGGTTTGCGGATACGATTCCACAAATTTTTATAAGAGCGGGTAAATATGAAAAGTTTATAAATCCGAGTGCGGAGGCAGCCATCTACTCACAGAACAACAGTAATCTCACCCGGGAATGTACTCGCTGTGCAAGGCTATGCCACTTTTGGCAAATAACCAAAAAATTAATTAATTGTCAACATTTCATTGTAATTAGCTATGTACTCATATGCCTTTATGCCGAAAATGGTTTCATGATAATTAAAGACACATATAAATCGGTACACCTTTTAAAAGTGATATAATCACTCAAATAAAAAACGGTACATAAATAAATAAAAAAATCAATACGAGTTAAGAAACTTTAAGAGAATTAAGAAAAGAAAAATACTAATTAAGTTTGGTTAGATTGGGTTAGTTTTTTACGTACTTTTAATGATTTTATATAACTTTTAAAAAGTGTGTTGAATTATCCGGTCATCGCAAAACATGAATAAATGTGAAAATATACAGGAAAGCTAATCAAAGACTATTTTTCATTTTGCGTCCTTTTTGGAATTATTGTAAATATTACAGTAAAGAAAGTCGACTTTTTATCAAAATTGATGCACAAGTGGAAATTAAAATGCTTTCGTTACTTACCTACATAGTAAAAATTAGCAAATAAAAAAAAAATAAAAAAAAAAAACAAAAAAAAAAAAAACAAACAAATTTATATATATATGCTATTTGAATTAATCACATACGATAAGCCGGCTAGTCACGTCGTCGGGCATAATATTAGGAGGGATAAATATATTTACTTACTAAGAAAAACTTTATTGCTAAAATTAATACATTATTAAGGAACTTCGTTGCAAGATGAAACCGGTCTGGTTAAAAAGAAAGTGAAAATAAGTTATAGAGGTTTTCGGGTTCATAGGGTGAGGTTTGTTTAGATCTTTGCGTCTGTTTGGTGGGTCGGATCCGAAGAGGCCGGTTAAGGGAGACCCGTTGACCTCTCCAGCCGAACTCTCTCGACCCATCGCCTTGCATCGCAGTGGGAGGGATGGATTAATACTTCCGTCACTCCTAAACAAGTCCCACGATTCCTACCCTTTTTCTTCCCAGAACTTCCTCTAATTCCTTTCCTCAAAAAATATCCCCCAGACAATAAAAAAATCACATTCACCGTCTCAGGGACAAATTATGAAGGCCGTAAAAACAAAATTATTTGTTGTGAAAAATGTATCCAATATGTTCGAAATGTGATAAAAAAAAAGTATCAATGTTTAGAAAATAATTTCTTTTCATATTTGAGAAGTCGCATCATTTACAGCAGTACAAAGAAAATTTTGGGTGGAAATATCACATATAAAAAAAAGTTTGTTTTACCTTAAATTGTGTTTTTACTAACAGAACAAAGATGTATTTATTAGTAAACGAACATCAACAAAACAAACAAAATTTTAACCAAACTCCAAAACTGTCAAACTTGGGACGTTGCAACACACATCGGGTGCAAAAGTAGAAACTATTTCGCTGTCAAGACGCAGCATCTCATGACATCAAAACCTACGTGACAGGTGCGAGCGTATTTCGCGTTGTTCAGGGTTGGAGCCTGCAGCAGGTGAATGCTCCGATAATAGTCATCCGCTGAAAGGAGAGGACACCGGAAGAAGAAATGTTAAAGATAAGTTATTTTCAGAAAACCACGCTTCTTGAATCAATTTTTAAAGAAAAATATTGATTTTTAGTGGCAGCCCTGAACGCGCGTTGCCGGGTTTCTCCGCAGAATACGATAGTCGAGAGCGCTTCACAATAAAACGTTATTGTTTTGTAAATATGTTTGCAAAGATACGCGGCTGGTACTCTCGGATACCAACCACTTCCCTCCGATAGGTTTTCCCCGCTAACGTGAGCATTTCAGGATTTCCGTCCGTTTGGGCAAATAAACGAAAACACTGCTAACCCCTCCGTCCCTATCCACCCCCACCGCACTCCTCACGTATGATAGAGTGACCAGGGATCTATTGATATCTACTCAAAGACCGGGTAAACATGTGCACGTTTCCGAAATACCTAAAATGATAAATCTGAAACATAGATATATGAGTATTATGTACATACGTAGAATAGACAAAACCCTGTGTCCTATCAAATTGGACCTATCATTATAAATTAAATATATAGCAGATGGGATGACAATTTGGTCGAATTTAACATTCTTAATAACACATTGACAGCCTCCGTGGTTGAGTGGTTTCGAACCTCGGCTACGAATCCGAATATGGAAGTTAATTATGAAAATGGCAAGGTGTATAAAAGTCAGATAGGTGCTTTAGTTTGACTAAGAAAGCGAAGTTTGTGAAAGTACCCTTACAATAGAGTGAATCCTATTCATTGCACTACAAAGTGGTGGGTGGGAAAAAAAGGATTTTCTCGATACTATAGAGAGAGGAGAGTCCAAAATCAGAGAAGAACTGAATTAACATGCATGCAAGTGAGTTGCTATTGTTAAGGGTTATAAAGAGTAATATGTATCTCACAGATTGTTGTGAAGTGAAGAATGTAATACGAACCTAAGTGTGCGGAATTCGGCGAAGCGATTGAATGTGTCCATAATTGCTAATTAATATGTGACACACCACCTCAGTGCACTTAACATAGCTAGAAATAGCAAAAGAAAGTATAGCTAAAATTAGTTGCATACCAGAATTTTAATTTAAAAAATACTTCACTTCATTAAATGACGAAAATTAGTATTAACATAAAAACAAAATTGCGCGGGCTGCAAAAAGTTTCAAACAAAGATTCAAAACATTTCGAATATTTCAGAAATTAGATTTATTCCAAGGGACGAATCTGACTGACGGATGTTGGATGAAAGAGGTAAAATGTTTTTGGATCAATGCAATGCTTTGAAACGTCATATTATTTGAAAAACCATCGCGGTGTGAACGCGATAAGCCATACTTTATGTGATTTTAAGGTAGCTTCAGAAAATCGATGAATGAATATAACGCAAGCTCAAATGTTATCAAAGTGCATGCTACACTGGATAGTAGGTAGAATGGATGGAGGTAGAAGGGTAGTTGAAGAGGATATATCGGGAATTTAGGGCGGAAGGACTGCCTTGAGATATCGTTAGCATCGGGGTTATGAGGAAACCTTTCACATGTAAAGAAAAACACAGAATAATCTTAATTGAATTTGTTAATGTGGTCTTCAGAATGCAGGTTTCATCCAGTAAAAACGATTTTAAACAGAATAAAGATTAATAAATGAATTTAAAAATATACTTAGTATTCACCAATTTATAAATATACTTTTTTTTTTTTTTTTGATAGAAAGCAGTCACTTTGTGGTTAGACATATTTAATGAAAATAAAACAATAACTTTGTTTATAACCACGAGAATTTTATTTAATTTTATTACGACCGACCGGTTTCGCTTAACATAAGCAAAATCACCTTATTGATAAAGATCATACCTTCAATCAAAGCACCGGTGCTAATATTCTTCATAAAAATGGTCATGGAAACAGATTGAATAATTTAGAATCACTAGAAATAAAGAAAGCTGTTAAAACCAAAAATAAAATTCTTAATAATCAACTAAATGTGTCCAATAGCCCAATATTAGGTATATTCCCTATAATCTCGTAAAATTTCCCATCCCATAATCACCTGTTCAGTTATTCCTTGGTATTCCATTATGTGCACTTCTGTCTCTTTCGCTCGGTTATTTCTATTTCATGCTATTTCATGCTATCTCATTTTTTCTTTGTTCTATGTTATGTTCTGTCTTATTCTATTTTGTATATATAAACACACACTATGTATTTTTGATCAGTTTAATTTTTGTACCCTGAAGATGCTTATGTTAAGCGAAACCGGTCGGTCGTAATAAAATTAAATAAAATTCTCGTGGTTATAAACAAAGTTATTGTTTTATTTTCATTATAAATATACATTGATATCTGCATGTTTCGAAAGTGATACTTTCAACATCGGGAATATATGAATACTATTATAATTAGAATTCAAATATTCCTGACGATGAAAGCATCGCTGTCGAAACATGTAGATATCAAAGTATATTTATAAAGTGGTGAACACTAAGTATATTTTTTAATTAATTTATTAATGATGGCGCCACAAAGTGAATACCAGTCGTTTGAAGAAATTATAGAATATAGAAAGATAACTAGATAATAATTAGATGAAATTTGAATATTCTGAACATTCAAAGTTCATCTAATTTAATGCAATACTCAACTACCGGTCGCTGTTGGATGTAAAACATAAGATAACCAGGAACAATTTTCGAACGATTTTTTTTATTTATTGTGTTCAAGTTCAACTTGTAGAACTCCGAAACAGTTTAAAAATTCCTTCCGGAGGCGAACAGATGTCACGCGTAATAATAATCACCTGGCAGAACTTTTTAATAAATAAGCCGTTTTTTAAATGAAATAATAATACATGTTGGTAATAAGCATTTACTTTATAGGCTTTGTGGCTTGCCATAACTACAATATAAACACATAAATTTCTTTTAAATCACTTCAGTTTAATATATTATTCCTCCCGAAAAAAATCCTAATTACCCCCTTCCCCTTTGGTCGCCTCCCACTTCAACACCTAAATATTTACGTATGCCTGTCATTATTTTGCATCTTATGGCAGTTTTAATATTCTCCTGACGAAGAAAGGGTAAAACGATTTTTTTTTAATAAAAAAAGCTTTGTAACTTTTTTACAATTATTTATTTACGACCGGACCGGTTTCATCCTATCACGCGCATCGTCAGACTGGCACAATTAAAACTAAATATATAGTATATATAGCATCGATGTCAGAAGCGAGTCCCCCTGCTTTCTAATATTGTTTTTATTTATGACTTGAAATTTGTTTTATTGCTGACGGTATGTCTTGATGTGTTGTGTATGATGTTGGTTTCCAGCATACTGAAAAATCTAGCTTTTTTTAGAATTTGCAGAAATTCATTAAAAATAAAGATAAAAAGGGAAAAACTAGATTAAGATTATTACATCAAAACATCAGATATCGCATAAACTTTCGGTATTTCATTCTCTCATACACAGACTATATGTACCCTTGAATAATATTAATTATAAAAAAGAGTTAGATACTATTAATATTATATTATTACGGAAATCACAGGGAAAAACAAAATCAGAAATAACCAAAACCAGTTCAAATAAAAGCTGACATGAATGATATTACATATATTTTTTTAAACCCATAGATTCAGTAAACGAACAATGTAGTGCAGTCCCACAGATTCCATACAAAATATACATGCAATAAAAAAAACATACAAAATATGTACAAAAGTTTAAAAAAATAAAATAATAATAAGATAGTAGGTGAATGATACATCACACATAAAACAAAAATTGAAATTAAAAAAAAAAGTACATGAAAATAAAGCCTTTAAGGTGCTGCGTCATTTAAATTATGGGGGGCCAATATCTCTCTCCAGTATGCGTTGATGCTGGAGGCTGGACTGATGTGGACCTCCGTGAAATAATTTTAAACAAATTTATTTGTTTAGACTGTAAATAAAGGACTTTAATTTAAAAAATCAAACAATATTCAAATTCTCAAAAATTCTCCAGGTCGGTTGTATATATACTTTCAAAAAGGTCTACCAAAGAGTGTTATTTGACATTACGAAATATACGTAACCTTATTGATCGCATATAGCTGACAAAACAATCTCCTCCCCACCCGATCTCCGTAATGATCTCGCTTCATCACCTCTGCTCAGTTGTAGCAAATAAAAGTAATCATATCATAACGCCCCGTTATTACGGAGGTGTGGAAGGAACGGAACAGTGTAATAAGCAACCAGCCGGCTAACGATACCACCCGTTACCGGTAACGAGAAGGCACGAAGGCTGAAGTAAGTGCAGTGGTATTCAAGGCAAACGGTAAACGGAACGTTTTCGGGCGAATCGATTTTTGAAAAAGAGTGAATTTTATCGGTACATTTAAACAACTTATACATATATTATGAAAATGGGAATATAAAAAATCCCGCCCACGGAATTTTTTAATTTTTTTAAATACATTTAAAGAAATAACGCAGAAAGCAGCGTCACAATAAAATATGACGCGAAATTTGATGGAAGGCATGGCACGATCACGACGTGAATCATATTATCGAGTAAAAGAATACAATGTATGAGAAGATGTATAGGCACGTGTTAATGAAACGAGGAGTTTGTGCCAAGAAAGCTGCCTAAACCTACGGGGAAGTGACGTGATTGTTACACATCATTCGTCAGTAAAAATAAAATTCTTATGTAAACACTTCGATATTTGAAAAATTTAAAAAAAAGTTGGATATTTAGAAATCAGTTACCGAGTCCAGAGAGTTTTTAAAAATCTTAATAATAAACAATATTATTGTACAGTAATTCTGCAATATTCTTGGTAATGGGATTTCTAAAGGATTCATTTTTACAAGTTAAAAGCCGCTGGCATAAAGAGGAAAAGGGGGAAAATGTACTAAAAATTTGAACATGCTCTTTTCAGGAAACGACTTAGGCATTTTACTAAAAAGGAAATATAGAAACGCTTTTGCGTTAAATTTTGGTTTGATCAAACATTAAGGAGAAAATTTTACGAGACGTTTATTTTGCCATCGGCAAACCGGAAAAGGATTCATGGTAGTTTTACGATATGCAGTTAAGCTTACCTGAAAGAACATACTATATTTTACATGAAAGAAAATCGATACAGCATTTCTTACGAAACATTTCTGGTAAAGACTATTTATATACATATTAAAAATAAAAATAAAATAATAATAAATGCATTATTTATAAATTAATAAGAATTACTTTGTTTACACCACTGTTTTTAATATATAAATATCAACATGTTTCGGAAGCGAAGCTTTCTTAAATTGTTATAAAAAAACAGTGGAGTAAACAAAGTAATTCTTATTAATTTATTAATAATGACTGCACAAAATAACAGCTATAAATCTATTGAAGATATTATTTAGTTTAAAAAACGTTTTTTTTTATAAAATAAAATCTAAACTGTGGTGAACAGACGATTTACTTATATTATTTCTATATAGGTACTTACAATGAAACTCTTAAAATGATTTCATTTTTATGACCAACGTCCGAGTAAATTGACGGTTATTTTAGTAGTAATGTTTCTTCACTTGAGGGTTATGTTATATTGTTTAAAATTGACTAAAGGTCATTAAGATGGTCATCTTTGGAGTTTCCAAATAAATTTGGAATGCATGGGTTTTCTGCAGCATCCTTATACTAACTTGTATTATGGTCTATAATTGAATTCGACTTAAACATATCTAGAAATAGCGAATGAATTACATAATTTTATTTATTTATTAAATTATCTATTGGATTGTTAGAATTGTTATTAATTTCAAGCTGTTTATTCTAAGAGATTTAAATTGATGTCCTTATATTGAATGTGCAACGGAGTTGGATTATATTATCTTTGAATGAGTGATTTTTTTTTATTTATTTAAGAGGAATGGCTGTTTCATACATAACTTAATTTTGGATTTGAGGCCAAAATACCCATCCAAACTGAATGACATATTTTTTTAATTAAAGGTTTACTAAATATCTAGCACGGCTGAGAAGTATTTTTTATTTATTTTTGTTTAAAATTATGAAGAATATGCCATGAAAAAAAAACTATTTTCATAATTTTAGAGGCAACTTAGAAAATTATTTCCGGGTTTACTGTATTTTTACGTAAATAAAAATATAAAAACAAAACATTAAAAAAAAAAAAAAAATTTCGGTAGATATTTTAAACTATATACGGGAAAATTTATGTTCCAACGTAAATCGGTCGTTTTGAAATTAATTTAAAGTCCACCATAATGCTTGAATATTTTTTTAAATTTTAAATTTTTATTTTATATTTCATTATATTTTCAAAGCAGATGGGGTAATTTTTTTTATCGCCGTTAGCGCCCAAATAATTGTTAAAGGTCTACAATCTATATTTTTGGTACTGAGTTTACATATATGATGGTGATTTTGGTTTCTCCATTTTGCTTCTTCGCGTCTATTTCGTTGCTCAAATTTTAAAGTGATAAACGCTGTAATAAAACACGCTCGAACAAACCAAATAACATTATAATGTTATTGTTATCTTTCACCTGGAAGGGTTACTTAAATAATACGCCATAATTTAATATTGCAGAGTTATTTCAATGAATTCTACACAGTTTCCATTGCCAGCTTAAATAATGTGAACAAACGCCAAGTAATGTAAGTACCCAAATCTGCTTTAAAATAATAACACCGAGAACACGGTGATTCGTGTATACAATAAAATTAATAATTATTATTAATAAACTTTAGTCACCGCATAAAAAAAAGATAGACAGCTGGAATGACCCCCAACTCCACTAGCGCCATCTGCTTCGAGCTTTCCATATCACCTGTCATTGCTTAGAGTTAGATGTATGAAAGCATTTGCTTCCAGCTTGGCAAATTTTAAGAATTTAAAAGTAGGTAAAATTGCCAAAATTACATTACGCATTAAGTTAAGAAAATCATGATTATTCCTAAGAAGTGCGTACATATAATAAATATTAACAAATCCTTATAAATTATTAATCTAGTAAAGTAAGAAAGCGAAAGCTTGTTACTCGATAAGAAGTGTTCAAATATATTATTAAAATCGGCTGTGAATATTTATTCGATCGAATTTTCAGATTGTCGTGCGTCGTCGGGACAGGCAGACGTTAATTAAAAAAATACGCTTTCTTAAGAAAAACAAAGAAAAATTCGTACATTTTCATAAATGTGTTATTTCATATATATATTTTTATAAACAGGCTCCGTATAACGACTCACAATATACCATGTAGGCTTGTCGAAATAATTCAATAGGTACTCGTGTGTTTATCTGCTCGAATATGGGCCTACCTCGTGGAGATTTATATGATCTGGATTAAGAATTAAATTAAACAAAAATGTTAACAAAAAATACGCAGTACGGTCGTTTCAGACGATTTAGAATACGGTTTGAAATAAGCAAAGATATATTAAATCCGCACCAACAATACCAAAATAAATACATAATATTTAGTATACCCTGTATCCTGACGACGGAACCATCGGTTTCAAAACATATTGATATGTATTTATTAAATAGTGGTTTATACAAAATATTTCATAAATATTTATAAATGAATTTAAAATATACTTAGTATTAAATAGTATTCATATTATGTCATGTAACAAAAAGTTTAATTAATAAATGAAACTAAAAAAAATAAAATATTTTCCTGACGATTAAAGCACCTCTTTCGAAAAATGTAGATATCAATGTATATTTATAATGTGGTGAATACGAAGTATATTTTTAAATTCATTTATTAATAATGACGCCACAAAGTGAATACCAATCGTTTGAAGAAATTATCTTAAATATTTAATTGAAAATAATACCACTGAGTGATTTTACCTTAATTGAAAAAGAAATTCATAATATTTCAAAAGCATCAGTGGTTACTCGAATATTTCAAAAGCATCAGTGGTTACTCGAATATTTCAAAAGCATCAGTGGTTAATCGAATATTTCAAAAGCATCAGTGGTTACTCGAATATTTCAAAAGCATCAGTGGTTAATCGAATATTTCAAAAGCATCAGTGGTTACTCGAATATTTCAAAAGCATCAGTGGTTACTCGAATATTTCAAAAGCATCAGTGGTCATAAATTTTCAATTGAAAAAAGGTATGCAAAAGAAAAAAAAGCATTTTAAATTTGGCAGGTTTTTGCATCAAAAGAGTTAATACTTATTTAATTGCATCTTTGAAATTATATTACGCAAAGCATACAGAGAAAGTACAAACTGAATAGAGCACCTTCAACATTCATCTCAATTTTTACTCACTAAATCAATAAAACGATGAACGTCCAGTTATACTACTATTAAATTTAGTATCACATATTTGTTTTTTAATCATACCAGTATATACATCGGTATATCCGAGACACTATCGAAAGATTAAAAATAAATCAGTAGAAAAAAGCAGCTAAAATATATGGGAATTAATTGATCGACAGTTCTTGGAAACCAAAGTAGGATACCGATAAATTACGAAAAAAATTACGGAACGGATTGGAGTAGCTGTAGCTCAGTGGATTAGAGCGTAATGTCCAGGATAGATCACGAGGTCCGGGGTTCGAGTCCAGTTGCAACCATTTCTTTTTCTTTTCTGTGTCATTTCGGTTTCATGTTTCATTTTGAGAATTATTAACATTATTTAATTAATTAATTAAAAATTACTGTGTAATCACTTCGAAACGTATTGATATAATAATAATAATCGGATGATTTTTATAGCGCCGTTTTTGTGAAAAATCACCTCCTGTACAAATCTTACTTCCTATTCTTACATTATTCCTATATTACATCTATTACATTTTTTTTTGGACAGGCTATCATTACACATTATTTATAG